>BMAV01025107.1:7468-22204 GCA_019973955.1 Trichonephila inaurata madagascariensis | reverse complement strand
GATCTTTTATCCCTATACTGTATTAACAACCCTCAGTTGCGCTTGCTAAGAGTTTAGGTGCATATATTACAAATGCTACACTTATTTTTCATTAGCGTTTCAAATGTTTGGATTACACATTAATAGTCTATTATTAAAATTTCAATAAAATCGTACAAAACTATCATGTCCATAATTCAAAGAAATATCTTTTTACATATCTTGCCGATTGTTTTCTTTTTTTTCCAAAAAAAATCCGAATAACAAACAACAAAACGGAAGTATTTAGTTGTTTCAAGAAAATGACGGTGACACTCACGGCTAAGGTTTATTCACACATATCATTCACACACATCAGAAAAAAACCCAAATGTATTATCAGTAACTCGTATTGTTCTAGCATCTTCTGTCATTTTTTTAAAGAAAAACACAACTTAAAATAGGTGTTGCATTGCTTTGTTTAATTTTTTACATATAATTTTTCTCTCCCTTCATATGTATATATGAAATGATCCTTTAAATAAGTATATATGATAGTGTTGCCATGTTGAACTTATTGGCCTTCTAACGTTTGAAATGTGCAATTGGCTATTCCTACAAGCAGTTATTGAAACCTAAATACATTCATGCCATTCCTTATTTAATTCCATTGATTTGCAAACTGTTGCAATCTATATAATTAATACAAGTGTTAGCTTTTATGAAGGCTGCATTAGAAACTCATGGAGGCCATGGGTTCCACATATTTGGTGTATATGGGAAAGTCGCGCTTTTCTACTTTATATATATGAATGTGGAGTATGTTTGAGCATGTGTATATAACCTTTTTTGTTTTCATCTATTTCTGTTAATAATAATAATAATAATAAAACTCAAATAATAAGTTACTTTTTTTCTGCACATCTTTTTTTTTTTTTTTTTTTTAAATTTAGCACATTGCAAAGTTATTTAAAACAAAAACTTTTTTCTGAAAATATTTTTTTTTTAAATTTAGCATTGCAAAGTTATTTAAAAGAAAAACTTTTTTATGCACGGTCGATAAAAAGCTAGCCTTTCCTAAAATGAATCCCTCTACTTTGATATTGAACTGTAAATCTGTCGGAACTCTGAAATTTTATCTTACCGAACAGTTTTAGTTTATAAAACAGTCCACAGAATGAAAAGAAACGGAATAAATCTCAACAAAACTGGAGAAAAAAAACAGTTATCTATGTTCCTTTATTTTTTCGTGTTTTATTTATCGAAAGCCTAAATAGAACGCACTCTATGGATTCATATAACAGATTGCTTAGCCTTCAATGAGAATACTGGTCTTGAACGCCTTAAAGTTGTATGAAGTTTAGAATTTCTCTGCATTTCATTGAACACATTGTACCAGCGGCATATTGTCAATAAAAATGGCTCTGTTTTGAAGCATTTTTTGAGAGAAGCAATTTAGAATGGTTATGGGCAACGAGAAATTTGAAAGCTCAACTAAACTATTGTCAATTTGCCAATAATTCGAAGAAGTTCAGAAACTTTTTAGAAAATTAATTACTGTCTGGGGAATACTTAATTAGTTCGTAAATTAGGGCTAGAATCCAACTATACACTTCAAATACTTTGATTAAGTTCAGCTCTGTTAAAACTTTAACACCAGTTTCCAAACTATTTTACTTTATAAGCTTAGATTTTATCTATAAACTTATGAGAATTTTATATTTTTTTTTGTAATTAGTTGTATACACATATATTAAGTAATACAATCTTTGCTTTCGGCTTTTTAAATACTTTATTTTTAATTGTGGTATCCTGTATAATTTTATCACAAATATCTTTGTATTTTAAGCATCTAACTAATGTTTTTGTTTTATAGAGAAGTCAATTTTGAGTAAGGCATTGATTTCACAGAAATTTCAATACTGTACTGCAGCATAAATACAAAGTTTTAAATAACTTCCGCAATAAAATATGCTGAGTTTCCAAGTCCGTATTTGTATCTTTCGAATTTTTTTTTTGTGTGTGTGGGGAAAGAGAAGACCCAGGTTTCTTTAATTCTATAGTAAATAATGAAGAAACAATATAATTCGGGAGGGAACAAAAGGACGGCAATACGTTTTTCTAACAATTTCCATGACGTAAGTAAGATTACTTAGGGTACTGCTATTACACGTGGAGTTTAGGACGGATGTGAAGAAAAACAAACGGCTTTAATGTACATAACTTTCAACTAATGTCCCTTAAATATCAGATATGGTAATTAAGTATACCTTCGACCAATTTCGTCAATTCGAATAACGTCGCCAAATGCCGCGATATGCTGCCAATAATAGAAACCACTCCCACGCATGTTCAAATGCCTAATTTTGCCAGTGCATGCTCGAAAACAATAACTTTTAAAGGCTGTGCTATTTTTGCGTATGTGCCAACTTGAAATTGATCGAACATGCTTAAAAATAATAACATGGTTTATAATTTGTTAACTCATCAACATTATTTTTCTCTTATTTTGCTATGAAAAATTATTAAAATTTAGGAACTTTTGGTACTCTTTTGATATTAGTACTCTAAGAATTTTTTGTTTTGTTTTGCCATACAAGTGTAAAAATAAATAACATTAAAATACATTAACATCATGGCATACTGACCGAGAGCAAAAACAGGTAAAGTACCGGTATTAAATTAGTTTAAACCTTTTTCATACGGAAACAAATGCAGTGGAACATTTCCAAAAATACGGTCCCATATGTAAATACCCACAAGACTGAGTTTCAGCAAAATGGCGAAATGAGAAACATAGCGTCTCCATAAAAAAGACTAATTTGTTTTTTTATTGTAAACAATTATAACCTCGTGCACCACAAAGTATCACACCGGGGCTAACATAAGTGTGAAGCACACATCATAAAGAAGAGAAGGATTACAACACAAATACATCCATGCCTTAACCGGGATTCGAACATAGACTGTAGGGTAGACATGTCAAACACGTGGCTCGTGGTCCACATGCGGCCCGCCAATATATAGGTTGCGGCCAGCGGAGACATTTTACAAAATTTTAGCATTCAAACTTTAAGGAAACTTTCTTTTTGGGAATTTATTTCTGGTAAACCTTTTTTAAAAAATATTTACAGCATACTAACTTGTTATCTATTCTTGTTTTAAAGAAAATCCTATTTAATTATAGAGAGAGCCATTAAATGAAAATTATTTTTAATATTTTATTAAATTTTTTCATATAATTTTACTATAATAAATGCTATCTTAAATGCATTTATGAATATTATTTGTTATAGATCGCCCTACGATTCATTGTGTGTGTGACTTCTATTTTCTTTGAAGAGTCCAATCAGCGAGAGACGAATAGCGCGACGTCAGAAGTAGTTGAAGTTTAATTTTCAAAAATTTAAAACCCCAAGATGACCTAGACAATGTGTAGTGTTTACTCAATCGTTTGTGGAGGAAAGTGGATTTTGGTTTTTATTCATATTAAAATGAAAAGTTATTTAGTAAAATACATTATAAAGCTTCAAAAACAGAGTAAGAAAAGTTGTACTGAAGATGAAATCTGTAATTTTCAAGAAAAATGGGAAATGTAATATTTTTAAGACAAAACACAAGAATAAAACATTCTGCCTTATATGTAACAACTGTAATTCAAGTGTTAAGGAATTTAATTTAATGACACAAATCAGAAAAACAAACGATGACAAATGTGTTACGAATTCTTTGTGAAGATGAGTTGTCGGAATTGAAATTAACTTTTTAAAAAAAGGAAAAAAAAAAAAAAAAGATCCATTCACTAAATTTCTTGAAAGAGAGGGAATATAAACTTTGACTGTTCAGCTACTCGAAGGCATTTCGCGACGGACCTTCGTCACATGACGAGGACGACAGCTGAGCTCCCACCCCTCTCCTAACTTCCACACCACACCACGGGAGGACGTTTGAGCCTCGACATATTTAACGTGCATCGGCTTCAGCGGTGCAAGGCTCAAACTGGTGACTCGAATCCGTTACCTTGAGCGCTAGGCGACCTCAGCTACCTAAATTTGTTAAGGGAGTCACTTCACGAAAATCGAATTAAAAATCGATTTTTCAATTTTGATTGAAAAATAAAATACCATTCATTTTCTTTCTAATGCAATTTAAATTTTTGCTCTAGCTAAATTAGAAGTATTTTTAATATTTTTTTAAAAAGTTGTTTACATTTGTCAAACCCTAAAACATCTGACTGCCACGCCCCTTTCAAATCAAAACAAAAGACACATGCTACTTTTCAGCCTTTTCAAATAGTTTAAATTAATCAAAAGAATTTATTTTGATCAGCAGCTTATTCAGGAAAGAAGTGAAGTGAATAGTTGTAGCTGTTTATTTACTTTTTGGTAACCGCATGCTATATTTTTATCTCATTAAATACAACGAATTTCTGCTATCGTGTGAAATAGTGTTTTCCATCAAAAACAATAACGGTAAAATGTTTAAAAACATTTTTAAAACTTGGTTAAATAATAAAACGTTTAAAAAATGAAAGTTTAGAAAAATATATACAAAAACCCAAACTTTCGATGAATTAAACGTTGCATAACAGTCAGACGATTTCAACAAAAAATAATTCAGCTTTAAAAGCAAAGTTAGGTAAGTTTAATAAAGAGTATGTTTCTTTTTTGATTCATTTGAATGTTTCTGTGAAATAACTGACATTGTACTGTTTTCTTGTGCTTTGAAACAACATTAATAACATAAATAAATGTAAAAACCAAGGTATTCACATAAATTTAGGCTACAAAATTGTTAATATGTTGTGACTTTTGTGGTCTTATTCAAACATTTCTTAATACCAGGTTTACTAAAACAGTAGTTAATCAAAAAAGATACAAAATTATATGAAGTGAACAATAGACTTTCATATGGTATGAATTTGTCACTTACACTAAAGTGGTTTTACGATTCCATGCATACATTTAATAACGCGACAGAGAAAGTAACTAAATTGTCTAGGGCATTAGCTGCTGCCGAAACAATATCATTTAATAATGGATGCCAAAATGTACCTGTGGCTATCGATGGTACCTGGCAAAAAAAGGAGCCATACTTATATAAATGGATTTGTTACCGACAGTTGGTTTGGACACTGGGAAAGTTGTTGATACTGAAATATTGTCGCGGAAATGCTCATGTAATTTTAACAGCAATGTACATATCGATGAGTGTTCGGCAAGTTACATTGTAAATAGTAGGGGAATATGGAAGTTGAAGAGGTGTACTTCTTTTATTTTTGTATCTTCCATCGCTCGCAGACATTACACAATTTACGATATACACAATATTTGGACTCTATGGGAACTCTAAAGCATACAAAACAGTTTTAGAATCTAAACCTCAGAGATATGTCAATATTGAAAAATTAGAATGTGTTAGTCATGTGTGTGTGTTGAGAAAATGATGGGGACATGACTTAAAGCGTTAAAATCAAAATTAAAAGACAAAAAGCTTGAGGACAAAAATCTCTAGAATGCCATAATGGCTTGACAGATGCAGAAATAGACAAATTGCAAAGATATTATGTTTTGGCTATTCAAAACAACTCGTGAAAATTTGTTAGCCATAAGGCAAGCTATTTGAGCTATATATTTTGATAAAAGGTTCACAGATTTGAATCTACGACACGGTTTATGCCCCATGGGAAGTGACTTGTGGTGTAGATATCATATGTCCATACTGAAAGGTTACACATATAAGCATAAACACGACTTACCTATTGCAATTAGAAATAACATAAAAAAGTATTTAGAGGTCTCTAATCTTGAACTTTTGTCTAGATGCTTGATAAACCTCAAAATATTAGTGAATGCGGAAATAGTGTTTGGTGTATAATTCCAAAAACTGTATTTGTGCAATTGGGTACTTCAAAAACTATAGTACATGAAACTATATATTTATATAATCAAGGCTTCAGTACCAAATTAAAAGTTTTAGATGTATTAAACATTCAACCCCTAGATTTTACAAATGTCGAGCATTGCAAGAAGTAGATTATGCGTGTATTAGGAAAGCAGAATAGGCAGTTTTACAATGAACCAAAGAAGCTAGAATTAAAAACAAACAATTAAAATGTAGACAAGAAGATGATCTTGCAGATGACACTAGCAATCCAAGTTACAGTTCTGGTATGCATTAGTTAATAGTAAGTTTTTACTTTAAATCTCTTTCTCAAAAGTGTAAATTTCAACACAAAAGGAACATTTTTGAAACAACTACTTATTTTATAGCCTTGAAACTTTGCACATGTGTTAACACTATACAAATAAATATTTTAATGAGAGATTTTGTCAAAAAAATTATTCAAAAAATATTTATTTATTAAAATGTACAAGAATTTTCACTGTTTTAAAAATTTTGACGTGTTACTCCACATATGAATTTTTTAAAAAAAAACTAATCAAAATTTTGAAAAATGCTCCCATTAAATTAATAAAAACAATACAATGAATGCACACACAAAAATTCATGACTGTACACCATGCCAATTTTTTAATAATGTTCCTTAAAATTGGTCATTTTTAACATTACGGAGATAGGGAAAATGCTGCGTGAAGTGACCTCCTTAAAGACAGTAAAACTTTAGTGAAAACTAGTTATATATTATCACTTTTAATCTCAAGCAGATCGAAACCATTTACTGAACAAGAACTTATTACTGAACGCTTAATAAAAGCGCAGAAATTACCGTATTTACTCGAATCTAAGCCGCACTTTTTTCTCATTGTCAATGCTCCTGAAAATCGGGGGTGGCTTAGAATCAAAGGGAAGGAAATTTGTTGGATGGGGTATTTAGAGCAATTACGGGTTCTTGTATGTAATTAAAAGTTCATAATACTGATGAAATAACTCTAATTCTTCACTTCTTATTAGTTCTCATTTTAAATTTATTTTATTGTTGTAAAATTGGATTTCGATAAACCATTTTACACTATTTTTCATTTTTCACAAAAACTTGTTGATAATTTGAGGTGTGCCTTAGAATCGACGGTGGTTTAGATTCGAAAAAAATTAAGAAAACGGTATTGCAAACGGTAGCACAAATAAAAAAAATTTAAGTGTAAATCGAAATTCTGTTACCAGAAGAGGTGATGAAATAGTCGAGATTCATTGTCGAGTCGAGTCATATATTATATATTATGTATATTTTTGATGCACTTAAAATAAGTCTTTAGATGAAGCGTTCCTTAGAAAAGTTGGTTTGTCTTGCAACTGATAGTGCACCTACAATGACCAGTATTACTAATGGAGTTGCAAGATTAAAAGAAACAAGAAAACATAGTACTACATGATAGTAATAACATAATAATAATAACATTTTCATTGTATTATTCCTTAGCAAGTACTGTTCTTGGTCATGTACTTGGATATATTGGAAAATGTCTTAAAGAAGTCAGTAAAATTGTAAATTGTATTCGAGCATATAAACTTTTGTATCGTCGATTTGCTTTTTATATGGAAGATATAGAATGTGAATTTATCGGTCAACCATATTGTACGAAAGCTCAATGAATTTCAAGTCCTAAAGTGTTAAAACGATCTCTTAAATTGCTGAATAAAATCATTATTTTCTTAAAAACGAAAAAAAAATCAATGTGCTGAATTAAAAGATGAGAAAAAATGAAAGAAGAAAAAGATGCTGAATTAAAAGATGAACTTGTAATAACAACTAGAAGACCCTGGCTTTCTCAGTTGATATTACAAGTCAATTTAATTCAAGCTTCGAAGCAAAAATCCTTTTGTCATAATGTTATTTGGTAATATGAACGCTTTATTTCAAACAAACATTATTACAAAATAATTATTACAAACAGTAAAAGAAAACTTGTGTTATTTTGATTGTTTTCAAACAAATTGAATAAATCACTTTAATTAAAATTTACAGAATATTCTCACCAAATTAAATTGCTAGAAATGGAATTCGATCGAATATTTTCTGATTTTAAAAATTTTGAATTACAATTTCATTTTTTAATTTCCCCTCTATCTGTCAATATTGAAGTTGCTAACGAAAACTTACAAATGGATTTAATTGAAACCTATTGTGATTCTTTGCTAAAGCAAAAATGTTTGGAAATTGAAACTCTAGATTTTTATACAAATTTATCTGTAGATCGGTTTCTTAAAATGTTATCATTTTTTACGCTGGCTATGTTTGGAAGCATTTATTTATGTGATAAACTTTTTTTCTTTAATGAAAAGTAACTAAAATTCAGACAGGTCATAGTTAAATAATCAACGTTTATCATCATTTTTTTTAAAAATTACATTAGCTCAACATGTTTTACCAAACTTTGATGACTTACTTTGAGAAAAAAAAAGATGTCAAATACTTGTATTTCGTTTTATAACTTAACTTTTGTTTTTTATGTAAAACAATATAAAAAAATGTATATTTTAAAGAATAAACTGAAATATTAAACGATTATGTATGTATAATATATATAATACATTGAGTTTCATAAATACAGAATATAATCATGCTAAAAACCCTGTTTTATTAATTTTTTGAACATTGAAAACATGCGGCCCTCAACTTAATGTAAAATATTTCTTGTGGCCCCCGTGATATCAAATGAGTTTGACATGCCTGCTCTAGCTGAACCCCAGTCAGCGTCACTAGCCACTATACCGCATGGGCGACAAAAGAAAGACTCAGTCGTCACGATTTGGAATATAAATATGGAGTTTAGGGTTCCTTCATTATAGTCATTGGATTTTTCGTTTATTTTAAGTTCATTTACTTTTCATTTATTTTTTTGTTACAATATTTAATTCTTCTAAACATTCGTTATTTTATTTGTAGACGAGCTTATACCAGCGTTTCTCCTCCTTGAGGGGCGTTATAACTCTACAAGGGGGGCCCGAGCATATTGAAAAGTTGAAAATTAAAGATTATTCAAAACATTATTAATTTACTGAAAGTAAGCAAATAAAATATTTTCTGACATAATGAAATAAAAAATACACATTTACACTGATATAATACACTTATAAAAGTATCTGCACTGTACAATGTATTTTATTATTAATTTGACAATACTAAGTTAAGAACAAGTTTTATAATTGCCAGTGACCCCATGGGCTTGTATTAACACTTATCTTGATGATTTTGTTACGGTTTGTAATTAATTCCTTAACTGCCGATTAAAAGTTACGGGGTTCGGTCTCCAATGCCACGATTTTGCACGTAGACGTGAGTATTTTGATGTTTTTTTGGGGGGAGGTTGAAAAGGAATAAATAACCAAAATCCTCTGAAATAAATAAATCCTTTTATTGTATTCCAAAGTCTTAGGAATAATTTTATGGATAGCAGTGCACGGAAAAGATTGTACTTAGGAAAGACGTATATATACGTCCAAAAGATTAATGCTTTGGCTGAGCGAGATGTTTATATACGTTGGTAGCACATATGAGGTTAAAGTCGTACTGTAGCTTTTGTGTAAAAGTATAGTATTATTAAATTCAATACGATGTTATTGCATGGAGGGGGGCGTGATGAAAATGATGATTGAATATTGGTTCGCGAGCACTGAAAGTTTGAGAAGCACTGGCTTATACGGAATGAGCATGCGCAGGAATTCTTTCAGAGCATGTGCGGAAACGATAACAGCATTTGGCGATTTCTTTTTATTTGATGACATCTTTTGACTTAGAGAAACTGGGGTCAATGATATAATACTTAAGCAGCTAAGATCTCAATTAAGATTAGTAAAATGCCTACCCTCAAGAAACCTGAACGAAAATAAAAATTTGAATGGTTCTTATTCAGGTATTAAATATAATCATACCATTAAGATTTTTATTTCGGAGTCTACAGGATAGATCTTGAATAATTTACTGTTATGGGTCTAATTTTAATTGGCTCTTAAAAGCTTATTTTGCATGCCATTTCATTTGCCACTAGATTTTAGAATAGTCACGTTTATGACTGTAAAATTGCTACATTCACATTTTAATCTTTTATATGGCAGTAAAAAATTGCAGAGAGTTATGTAGCATATATTTTCATTGCTGCATTTTATGACCTCTTAAAAGAGGGCTAGAGAACTACATAAAAGTTTACTTAATGTATCATAAAATGTTGAGTGCAAAGAATTTAATTTTTTTTTCTACGAATGGTAAAATAAAAAATAAATAAATTGAGATATATAGTTATAGCAAAGAGCTTTCGGAAGAAACTTTCTTTTATAGACGAGCTTTCGTATCTTTTCACTAGTATACGATCATAAACGACATATGCTTTGAAATATGCATAAAATATTTGTCATATTTATCAAAAAATATTACATAATTTTTATAAGGTCAATAATAAGTCTGACTACATTTCTGCAATACAAGCTGTAAAATCTCTGGGATTTCCAGAATCTATTCGAATTAAATATGGTACAGAAAATATTGGATTGTTTTTGACATAATATATAAATCTTTTTTTAAATCAATTCTTACAAAGAAAATTTTTATTTTAGTTAGTTTTTATTAAATAATTACAATTAATATAAATATGTGTACACATATAACAGAATCCCAATATTCAGTGACAGAATAGCAAATGATTTTCCTTGCAAATTTCCCTATCTATATAGGGGTGTTGGACTATTTTGTTGTTTTGTTTTTGTATTTTACTATTTATTTATTAATTAAATTAAATTATTCTTATAAAATAGTATAGTAAAAAAAATCATATTCTTAGAAAATAGGCAATCCCAGGTGGGACAATAAGTCCAAAGCGCTGTCCATTGCGCTACAGGGACACTATGAGTAATTTCCCTTTCTATATAGGGTGTTAGACAATTATTTTTGTTTGTTACAATTTATTAATTAATTACGTTTAGTTAAGGTATCCGACTACGTTCGGAACCGTGGTTTTGCAAAAGCGTATAAGTGAATAATATTTATGACATTTAGTGTCACTTATAGATTAGAAAATGTATATAGAATTGCTTTAAGAATAATATTACAATAAAAAATAATTTAAGTACAATATGTTGACAAAAAATGAACACAGAATGACCCTTTTTTCAAAATATTCTCCTTTTGTAAAAAATGCTTCTATTATAATAATATTGTGCCTGTATATAGCTCAGAACTCTGTACAGAGGCTCAAATAGAATTTTTGAAATATATAACTTAGAAGTGGGTTTATCCATGTTTTACGGCAACAAAGGGGAGAAATTTTAAGATAAAAACGCCGATAATTATTTCAAATGGTTGTAACTCAGAAAATAATGCGAATTTTTCAAAAATCATAGTTAAGCCTCTGTATAGAGGTCTGAGCTATAAACAGGCAAAATATTATTATAATAGAAGCATTTTTCATAAAAGGAGAACATTTTGAAAAATGGTTTTTCGAAGTCAATCTTTAACCGAAATATTGTATTTAAATAATTTTTTTGTCAAAATGTCCTTAAAACAATTTTATACTTGTATTCTAATCTAAGTGACACTAAACATCATGAAAATTATCCATTTATGCGCCTTTTTAAAATCACTGTTCCGAACACGTAGTCGGATACCTTAAACAATTAATATTTGAAAAAAAAAACTGTATTAACATCAAATGCCATCCACTACAAATTTAAAATATTGTATTTAAACTTAGGCGGATAAATAAGAAGTATTTTATTATCGATTAAAAATTTTAATATATATATATATATATATATATATATATATATATATATATAGGGAGAGTGTCAACTAATATAGTAGGAATTCGAAAAGAAAATTATTTTACAATGGGTTTCCTTCCACTGTGATATCTACAGAAACAAGAGAGCAGATTTTTTTCGCTTAAAAGAGCACTGGTGTTAACAGTGTTTTTAGTGAGGAATTCCGTACTCTTTTATAAGAAGAGTTATGAAAAAAAAGGACGAAAAAGATATATGAAGCTCATTTATGTGAACAAATTTGTGATGTCTTGGAAGGATACGATACGGATTAGATAACAAGATCCCAGATCACCCGAGACGGCATGCGATTGCTGCTTTCAGGCTTGAAACCGGGGACGACTGCCTTATTGTCGCCTATATAGACTAAAGGCCCTCCCCTCACCAAACTGTGTTTTGAGCAGAGAAATTTCCCTGATGAATGCTCAGCACCTTGAGATTTGCCTTGATGTCTCTGATAACATTTACGATAGATACTGTAAGGCATTAGTCCGTGAGGGTTGCCCTACTTCTACATTATGTTCGCGACCTAGAATTGTGGAAGTGAATAAAGAACCAGACGTTGCCATAATCTTAATATCTCTTTATTAAGATTTTAACTTAAACAATATACACACACACACAATTATAGTATTTATATTTAAACCAAGTGAATCTGGAGTGAGGAGACACACAATATGTATTACCAAATAATCACGACCCTGATCACTATATATAATTTTACCGCCTACTCCTAATCTCAGTAAATACACAGTGCCTAGTAGTAAGTTGAAAAATTCTACCTCTATATCCTGGGTAAGCAGTAACTCACTCGAATTCCAAATGACGTCTCTTTATCTCGTGTGGAATGGTATCCACCTTTAACAACTTGAACGTACTGGCCCGGATATATTAAATCTTGAACGTGGATTTGTCTCTTACTTTAGCTTAATCACTTGAACACATGGACATCATATGATCACTTCCCGTAGCCACCATGCTTACGCTAAACTTCTGCTATTTGAAATCTTGCTAATTTGATTATTCATTCACGTTCTTCTTCTCGGGTTGGTTGGAAAGAATTGCCATTCTGGGCCCAAAGAAACCCAAGAAGACAATTAATGGAAAGCGCGATGAGCCCGTCACAATACTAGAGGGCCAGAGAGCAGTTACAAGCTCTGACCTTTTGATTATGTTTTTTGTTCCTTTGTTTTATTGTTTATTTGTCAACTTTGTTTGGTTATTGTCAACACAAATAAATTGCTTTGCGTGTTAGAATATTGAAATTTCAGATAAATGATTGATCTTAGTTGTTTATTCTTTCTTCCTCAGTGGTTCGACAGCCCAGGTTGCACTTTGGTAATGTAAAGAAGCTTTTTACAGGCCAGTCTTTTTCCTTCAGTGTTCTCCAATTCTTAGTTCTCCAAACTAGGAAATCTTTTCTAGGTCATCAATCCATCTATGATTTGGCCTGCCCTTTTTTCGTGTGCCGATTGGTTGGGCGTTGATGACATTTTAGTGTTGTGGGCTTCATCCATTCTGACTATGTGACCTGTCCATTTAATTTGTTGTATTTTGATAAAGTTAACAATGTCAGATTCTTTATATGACCTTTGCCACATTCCATTTTTCTTAATTCCTCCAAAAATAAATCTTAAAATTTTCCTTTCGTAGATACTTATCATGTTCTTATCTGTTCGAGACATGGACCAAGTTTCCCATACATATAAGTCTCTCTCTCTCTCTCTCTCTCTCAATACTGATCTTAAAAAAACTTTTATATAATGGAACCTTTGTTTTTCTTTTGATTAAATTCGATTTCATATATTTTCGTATTCAGTTTTTTTATAATATATTAAAATTTAAATCATAATAATGATACAAAATGAGGTACGTACGTATTATCGCAACAATCACCAACTCTATTAATAACTTGCCAATTTGGCATCCCCGATTTCCTATATGTCGTACGAGCTGAATTGGCAACCAGGGGCTTTATTTCATATAATATCGCCAATAGATTGCGATAATAAAGTATCCAAAATAATCAATATTAGAGTAATTCTGAGAAACTGTATTGTATTTATATAGAAAATTCTGTAAAAATAATTTCTAATAATAATAATTTCTGTACGTTGTATTTAGAAAATTCTGGAATAAATAGTATCATGGGTGACACGTAAATAATAGCAGCCAAAGTTTATTCCACAGATATCCTTTATTCTTATGATCTCAAATAATCAAATATATCTCCAGATAAATGATACAGGGTACGGCAAAAAAACTCGGACACATTTCTTGCCTCCTAGAATACTTAACGAATTTCCTTTTAATTGGCGTTTTCATGTTTCTTTATTTAGCACTTTAATAATAAAATATTTTTAAATATATTTCTTAGCTTTTACTTTGATTTACCGTAAAATCCGGCGTATAACGCCCACCTGTACTTTCAAGCTGAATTTTTTAATTTTTAGGTATATTCGCCGTATAACATGCACCCCTTTTTTATGAAGAAACCTGAAATATTTGTATACATTGCTTTTATGTTTTAGTCATTTATTCGAAGTATTTTCCCAGACATTTGAAAAAACAGTATACTTCTAGAACTACGATTTGTAGTAACAGATGTTGATGGATACAGGAAGGCAAATGAGCTAGAGGATATAATATTACTCTTTCAACAAAAACTTCGTTGGGAGTAGTGTAATTACACTACTGGCCACAATAAATGCAACATATTGAAGGAAGCATGCAAATAACATGTAATTTACAACATGCATTAGCGAAGGTGAGATATGTAAATGATTAGAATTTCAGCGCAGACACACATCACGCGCGCCTGTGAGCCACCTGAAAGCACTATTTAAGGCTTGGAGATTTCGACGATTTCAACTTCGGCAATTGTGTTTTTCTTGTGGTTTTTACAAAAAACGATCAGTTATGTCTCGTAGAAAACAGCAACCAGCTTTTGATCAAGTGTCCGATTTCGACAGAGGAAGGATAGTGGCCTACAAAGATTGTGGATTGTCTTTCAGGAAAATCGGAAGTCGTGTTGGACGAAACCAAACAACTGTAATGCGGATATGT
>BMAV01025106.1:395405-449030 GCA_019973955.1 Trichonephila inaurata madagascariensis | reverse complement strand
CATTAGAGCTTTACGGGTGTAATACGTTTGTGTTTTCTGCCTTTGCAAACTTTAAATAGCTTTTCTTAGTTTTTTAATTTTTAAAGTTTTAGTGTTTTCTAATCCCCAAGGCTTTTTTTATGTTCAGGATAGAGCCTTGAAAATTTTTGTATATACTTCCAAACGTATGTTTTATAAAAGTTAGTATGGATTTATGGCTGAGATCTCTAGTTATTATTTAAAAAATGCTCAAGTTAATATTTTAAAAATTTTCGAGTTTTTTCCAGGTTTAGCTAGAAAAATAATTATTACAAATCAACAAAAGAATGGATTTTCAAATCCATACTAAATTTGTTCACAATAATCTAAGAAACAGAAATCACTTAAAATGACTAAAAAATTTTAAAAAGTAAGCATTTTATAAGAGTTTGAATTTTTTTTAATTTTTAAAATTTTTTTTAACTTTTTAAAATTTTAAGATAATAGGTGATCATACTCACTTTTTGCTTACAGAATCAACTTAATAATACAATCTGAATATAAAATATGTTATTTTTACAGTTACTGTCTCCAAAATGTTTTTTTGAAAAAGGGTACTGTATAGCTTTAAAAGGAATTTATATGAATCGAGTACGTAACATGTAATACACCAAAAAAAATATTTGAATTTTTTTCATTAATTGTACAATTTGAATATATGAAAACCAGAAAAGAACGTTTGAATTATATGAATCAAACAATACAATTTACTTTTTAAGACGCTAACTTCCAAACATAAAGTGGCTTCTGACTTTTATATTAGTTCATTTTCTATGCCTATTCAAATATCCGTAATTTTTTTTGAAAACTTTGGAATTACTCTCAATAAGAGCGCATAAATTCTGCTTTCTCCCATGGCGAATATGTGAGATAGTAGAAACGCGTAAATAAAGCTTGTTTCTCTAAGGTCATATTTTCTACTAACAGCAGCTTATTTCTCACCTTTATTCTGAAACAAGGAAGTACAAAATTCCTCTGCAGTTAAAAACAAGATCAAGAAAAAGGCTGAACAACTATTAAGCTTTACAACATGCGTGTAAATCTTTTGCTCAAGGAATGGGGAGTCTTTGTCTGTTTACTCTCTGGGGATATCTCATATCATTTACTTTCTTTCGTTTGAAAAATAAAATCCTGTTATGGGTAATTCGTCGAGTAGTTTGTGGTCATAACAGTATTGCACTTTATTTTTAGAGCATGGTTCAAAATGTTTTTTATTACAGTTTTCTCTCCATGGATACTTTTTTTAATAATGTTATTATAAATATTTTTGTGTTCCTTAAATATAATGAAAGTATGCCTGCTTTATTTTTTCACAAAGTGAATTCTTTATGTAACCATTTGAAATATAATTTCCAAGATTATATTTTAATTGAAAATTTTAATCCAGTAATCACTTTGTTTTATTTTCTCCGGGAAGCAGATAAAAATATCGAATGCATTCATTGCAAAATTAATCAAACATTGTTCAGTTAAAAAGATTTATCACAAGTATATTAAAAACTGTTAAACTTGTGTGTTTAAACAGGATAAATATTAAGATATTTACATCAGTAAAAATATATATAATTTTATATGTAGGTAAAAAAAGTATAAATTAGTAACACATTTCCCAATTAGCTAATCAGGAAAAATCTGCATTAATTACTAAATGAAGCAAAATTATTCTCATGTAAATTTCCTTTTCATTCTATTTAAATATTTAATATTTTCTTATAAGTAATTTATATATAACTGTTCAGAATAAATTATTACTGATTATTAACAATAGTTCCTAATGATGTAATAAATATTTCTGTGCATATTTTTGTAAGACATTAAAATAATCTCTGTGTAGATGATTATAAAAAAATGGAAAATATTCAGTATTTATAAAAGTATAATTGATGTGATATGCATGAAATACTCAATGCAAAGAAATATATATATATTGCATAAACAAATTTTAAACCTATTTTTTTGTTCATAAAATGTGCATACCGTTAAATATATCACTACAAAATATAAATTATTACAGCATTTTATATTTATAAAAGAGAAAATGCATGGGGAATTTAAAAACGAAATACAAATATAACAGCTTTGTTTATTCTGCAAACATTTTTATTCCTTTCAATAATAAATATCTAGTAAGTCTTGAAACAGAAAACCTAACTTTATTTAAGAATAGTTTTTACTCATGTGATTCCATAGTTTAAAAACTAAACCGACAGTACTAGACCTATGTTAACCAAATGGAATATTTAAAATGCTCCTACACGTAGATAAGTATTTTTTTAGAAATTATTTTTTTAAAAATACTGCCTAGTTAAATAATATACCTTTGTTTGTTAAGTTTAAAGTCTATTCAATTTCTTACTGGAAAAACCTATAATCAATAATAAAAATTCTGTAATTTTAATGTACAGTTTCAATAAGTTTATAGCGATGCATTCCAAACTTTTTCAGAAATTTGAAGATATTAGTGATGTAAACTATAGATTTTAGTAATTGTTGCAATTTTCGAAGGTATTCTCTTCCCAATAAATGCATACAATTCATAAGTGTCCAGATGCACTAAACGTATAATATTAATAAGATCATATTAAATTCCAAAGCATCTTCTTTTCGTCCTTTAAAAGGAACTTTATATAAGGAACCTAAATATAAAGAAAATAATTTCCTAAAAGAAATTTGATACAAAATTCTTAAACATATGGTATGGTTCGAGAAAAAATATTGCAAACTTGCATGATTATAACATAAAATCATGAGTTAAGCGAAACAAATTATTTTTTCAGTAAGCACTCATTGAGCCTCATTTGTATAAGCACGAAAGAGCTTTATTAAAATTTTTTGAAACATTAATCCTGTTTCTTCGGGGCATTACTTTTTTAAGTTTACTGAGATTTACTGTTTAATATTTTAATAATTCGCTAGTATAACTAAGCAGAGGAAATTTTTAGTAAGCTATTACTTGAATCGGAGACTTTTCATACTTGAAAAACACCTTAAATTATGTTAAGTATAAACTTGATAGAGAAATAGTTAAGAAAAGTTTGAGAAATTTTCTGTATTATACTCCATTCAATATAATTTTTTAAAAAAGCAATTGACTGATTTATGTTTTTAATGTTTGAAAAAGAAGTGTGATTAATTTTTAATTGTATGTTAAATGAGCTAAAACCAATTTTGAAAGCTTTACACATTTCCTAAAGAGCTACTTTATCATAAAGGAAAATTGTCTAATTTTCTTAAGTAAAAATTGTTTAAGTCTTAGACTGATACAACTTTGTAATAGAACCCAGCATATTTTTTTAGTATATTAATATTTTTCATAATTATAATTGAATTTTTATTCGTAGGAAAATTTGGAAATCTGCTTACGCTGGCCAATTTTGTCAAAAAAATGTAACAAACATTTATAAAGTGTTTGGAATACGGGATAAATACATTTTAAACTGTGTGTGGTGTTAATTTAATGGAAATTGTCTTACTTTATAGATGGTCTATATTTTATTAATTACACAATTTTTAATATACTTTCCTTTAATACGAAATTACTTTTTGTCAAAATCCCATTATAATGTTAATAAAGGGATTATTCTTGGATTTTTCTAGAACAAACCTATTTAAAGAGAAAATTAAATAACTCTGATAATACACTCACATATTTTCTGATTTTTCAGAAAGAGAGTAAACAGTTTACTTGAGAAATATAATAATCGTTGCAAAAACGTAAGCCTAATTTGAAGCTAGTGAACCTGCAGAAAATGTGTTGTTTTTCTCAGCCGTTTTATCGTTAACATCTAAAAGAGGTACTCGATAGCTGAAGAAAATTGCATTTCAAAAATTGAAGGAGCTGTTCATTCCCTTCATTCAAATTCACTTTGTTCTTTATATATTAACAAGTTGAGATTTCCCCTAAGCCATTTTCATCAAAGTGAAATTTCCCAGACGTTCCGCAGTATCTTACTCTTAAGTGGTGAAACATTTTAGGTAAATTGACTACTTATTGGTTGTTTAAAATATGGAAAAAAAGGATAAATCACTTTTATTAAATTTGCAGATATTTGAATAAGTTATTTAGGTTTAAAAGGAAGCAAATGCTAGAAAGTTCTGAGTTTCATGAGATAATAACTATGTATGCAATTTAATACATATTTTATTATTTATTTCTAGCAGAAATTTTTAAAATGATGTCGATGATTTTTTTTTTTTGAATGGATGAATGAATGCATAGTTAATGAAGGAATTAACTAGCGAAAACACGTATATTATTAATCGTCTTTTTAAGAAGGTTTTTCGTCATAAAATGTATTATTTATGAGCTAAAGGATATTAAGGAATTTTGAAATTAAATATACGTATTATTTTCATTTTAAGAATTAAACCATAAATGATAGACGCTCTTTGTGTATAGTGGTTAGTGACGCTGACTGCGATGCCGTAGGTCCTGAGTTCGAATACTAGAGGAAGCATGGTTGTTTTTAAATGTATAGTGCCTTTGCGGTATGGGGGTACTCTAAATAGTCGTCGAGCCACAAGTCCTTTCGTGAGGTTGGTGGAAGGGGAAGAGAGATGGGAGGCCTCGGACCACCCCCGGCGTGTTCTCCCTCCAAATTGGCGTGTAACCGAGAAGTCCAACTTGTCTCAAACTCTAACAAAGTTATTTCCTTCTCTTTGGGAAGGACACCACGACAACAACAATCAGGAAGGATACAGGAATTTAAAATTAACAGAAAAAAACAATTAAAAAAAGAAGTGAAATTTTCTTAATCAAACTTGAAAATTTTTAAATCTTACTACTATGCATATGTAATACCCAAATATATTAAAAATATGTTTTTTTTATATTACAGTACTTAATAAGTTTTATACGGGTTTCTTTAATAATGCTTCAAATAGATTAAAATGCAAAAGATGATATGAAAGATAAATTGAGAATCTTATAAATGAATGCTTAAGAAGTTATATACACAATGCCTACATAGTAAAGAATAGATTTTTCAGCACTTTCATGTATATCTATAGTTTCTTTAAAGATATATATACATACATTGACAGATAAAAGTCTTAACACTAAGAAAATTTATAGTAGAGCAATGAATTCTGGGTACTACATTTGTCAAGGTAACATATTTATATATTAAAGTTTCAAGATCACAGGTTAGTATAAGGGTGACAAGAGCAACTTCAAATGTGAAATGATGGTACATAAATAACCGGTGTAACCACCAGAATTTTGATTGAAGCATGCAAACGCCCATGCAAGCTTCAATCAAGCTTAACAAGTGATGAATGTCAGTTTGTGGGATGGAGTTCCGCGTCTCTTTAATTTGTTCAATTTGTACAGGGACAGTTAACACTGGTTGTGTGTGTCACTAGTAATCTAATGTTCTCCCATACGTGATCTATTAGGGAAAGATCTTGTGATCTAGAAGACCAGACTTAAACAATCTGTAAATAATGTTAGGTTACAATCGAGGTTGGAAAATACCCGTTATCCCGCTGATAAACTTCCACTTTAATGATGCTCATAAATGACAACCAACAGGTCGAATCACCAAATTGATGTTCAAATTTCCATTTAGAATGCTTGAGATAACCACGAGAGGGCACCTGTAGTCTTTGGAAATTGATTCCAGAATAGGTCTAGTGTGTCTCACCCGTAAACATGTTAATTGCATGTGATCATCTGGCCTCCTTCTAACCAACGTACGAGACCATCACTACCGGCAAGGCAGACGCTGGTTTTCATCCCAAAACACAACAGATATCCAATCCTTCCTCCAGTTAGCCCTAGCATGGCACCAATGGCGTGTCTAACAGCAGTGGTTTTAGCCCATGTAAAGCACACGATAGGACATCTTTGAGCTGTTCTTGAAGTAATCGATTTTGTGCTGCCCACAGCAGTTTTAATTTCAGCTGCAGATACAGTACGATGCATGTCAAACATTCCCCGAATACCGCGGTCTTCCTTCTCAATAGTGCTAAGCAGCCACTTATAACCTGGCCTTCTTAAGGCAGTATCTTTTCTTAACCATTGCTGCCAATAATTATGCATTTCTGATAATATGCTTTGCATTATCACAGAAAGAAAATCCACCTTCTTCAGCCCTTTTACAAGAACTAGTTCGAACTTATTGAGCAATAGATAATGAATTTTCCGTATTCTTAATGGCACACTTGATTATGTCCAACTCACAACGCTAGATCTAAATATTGAACCTCATAAATCATGTATCGGTGAACTTTTTTTTTCAGTCCATATAAGCAATGATTTGCAGGTTCATAGAGGTTCTACTACAGACACACACACATCTGTTTACCTCGAAATTTAAATTGAAGTCATTTTTTAGATGTATAAACACACCTTCCGTATTTCGTTTATCTATCACAATTCCTTCTTGGAAAAGGAATGTTTTTTTTTTCCGTATCAGTATATAATTTTTAAGAATTTTAATAATGTATTTCCTTTTCGTTGTAAAAATATAGTATTTTCCGATTTTCTTATTACATGTTTATTTAGTTATTTACTTAGGTCATGTTTTCCGTTTTTTTTTTTCAGTCTCTTTTCTTTCATGTTAAAAATGTATGGTTTTTGACATTGTATTTTTAAGTGTGTAAGCAATCCCTTACTAAATGTATCAAACTAAAGTGGATGCGGTGAACTAGTGACTATATCCAAAAACCCGTGGCGTTAGTCTCCCGAGTTCGAGTTATATTGCCTATGAAGACTCACCGTGTATAGGTGGCCTGTGCGCATTAAATTTTTCAAGGCTCAATGTCCTCCCGTTGGTGTGGTAGTTAGGAGAGGGGATCCTAGCGCAGGTGTCGTCCTGGTCACTTGACCAAGGTACAAAAGTACTAACTCAGTCGCCTATAGCCTTCGTTTTTCTGCATAGTGCAGAGTTAAGACTGTCACTCACTTATATGAAACAAAAAAGTATATTTTACTTAAAATGATAAAAAAAAAAGAATTAACTTTCATTATATAGCACGTTTGTTTATTTTTCAATTCCTACTATTAGCTCACACTCTCTATATATTTATTTACTTATTCTCTATATATTTATTTACTTATTCAATCTTTAATAAAATACATTTTAAAACCCTCAATTTTGAGCTGAAATTTTATATACATGATTATTTTGGATGACAATACAATAATTTAATTATAATTACTAAAAATTAATTGATTAAAACTAATTAGTTAAGGAATTACAAATACAGCCACGATAGCGACCCTTTTGGTGACTTTTGTCAAAACTTGAAAAAAAAAAATTCTCATGTTTTAAAGCATTCAGTTGAACTGAAATTTTATAAACACGATTGTTTTGGATGACAATACGATACTTTTTAATGATAATTAATAATGTGATTCTGTCCTATGTATATACATATTTATATTAATTGTAACTATTTAATAAAAAATATCTAAAATAAAAATTTTCTTTGTTGATCTATATATATATATAAGTAGGAATTGACTTAGCATTTCTTTTTATATTACTCGTGTAAAATTATTTTAAATAAATTACTCACTTACTAGTGATGATATATATTAATTTACTGAGAAAGTTTAGCAGTTTCTGCATAAAACAAATAGAGGATGTACATCTATTCAATTTATAACGCAGCATTTCTGGTTTTTCTTATTTCAATTATAATACTTTTTCTAGTTTTCATGCTATTTATTCAAAAAGAAAATAGTATTAAAAGCTATATTCAATTGTCACCTTTCTTGAAATTCAAATGCTGGAGATGGTACTGGAGTCTGAATTGATATATTCTAAATCTCTATGAGGATATGTCTCAGGCGGAATAGGTGAAAGGATTCGGGAAAAAGAAAGAGTTGACTCTCTACGTGGCCGTCAGTCCCAAGAGGAGGAACAGGATTTTCAAGTAACGTTTGCCGGCAGAAAAAGATCGAAAGATTTCAGAACGAATGAGATCTCTTAAAAAAACAAGGCGTTCCTTTTTATTTTTTTTTCATGGAAACGCCAAGGAACTTTACAGAAGTTGCTAAAAGTCAGGAAGTGATCTTTTTTATATATAAAGGCATTTTAGGGTTGAATATACCTCTGGACCAGCTGAATACCATTATCTTCAATGGGATATTTATACGTGAAATAAACAAAATAAAGTAATCGCTGTAAATCCTTATTTACAGAACATATTTGCATTATAAATTACAATATTGATGAGAGCAAACACTCTATAATGTTTAAAAATCACACACAATCACTACATAAATTCTTCGTTTAAATTAGCAAACACTTATGATTGCATGAAAGGAGTTTATTTAAAATACTTCTCAATGTTTCTGTGAACCGTGCCTGTTAATGTCTCTTTTTGTGCTGATACTTGTTTTATGTTGGTGTGCGTGGTTTTTCTGCGTAACAAAATAAATATGATTTTACAGAAATAACGTTTTCTCCTCAATCCATTTAATGGTAACTTCATTAAGTCCATTTAAAAATACCTTAGTTTTCAACCAAATTGTTTCAACTCTCTCTCTCTCTCTCTCTCTCTCTCTCTATATATATATATATATATATATATATATACATATTATATAGAGAGATTTAAATTATATATTATATTTTATTTTATAAAATTTAAAAAAAATAATTTTGTTTGAAAACGTTCGCATTTTATTTTCTATATTCGCCTTTGATATTTTTAAATAAGATTTAGAATTATAAAATTCATATAATTTCAATTTTTTAATTGATTGTGAAATTGTAATTGATATATATATATATATATATATAGCTTATCGCGCTTCCACACCACAGGTCCGAGTTCTGTTAGGCTAGGCTAGATCGACTCAACCTTTCAAATGAGTACATGGCTTGCTTGGGGACTTAAACACTAGGGGTCTTGCTTCAGACTGACAACCTGATCGGGACATCTGCTCATGCACCTCAGCACCCAATATTGGAATGGGCACATTGGGCCCTGGCCCTCATGGGCTTTTGCGGCACTGAGTTATAGTGTATGTATATATATATATATATATAGATAGATTATCTACTATTGAGACATGAATCATTATCATAGCTTTAAGCATACAAAAACAGAAATTGTAATATAAACCAGCTACTAGAATTTTCTTAAAATAACAGAATTTAAAAAATAATAGACATTAAACATATATATGGATACTGAAGTACATTATAAGCATTGCTGCAAGAACGCATCTATATCTCTCTCGTTATATACAGGGTGTATCTAAACTGTGCGGCAAAACTGTAAGGGGTGATATTACACATCAACATAAACAATAGTAAATAGGAAACTTAAGGCCCCAAACGTCTACCGAAGAATTAAGGTGCCATTAAGGTTTAGGGTTCGAAATTTCAAATGATCATAAAAAACGGGAAAATGGGTCCATTTGTTAGCAGTTTTCACTAAAATTATTCTTTTTGTAAATATTTTCTTGAAAAATAAATTTTAAAGACAAAGCTAAGAAATGTAGATAAAGGATGCTTTAGACTTTAGAGTAACGGACAACTATTTTTTACTTTTATTTTTTGTATCACATTAAATGCTTTCAAAAGTTTAAACTTAAACTGAAATTTTGAGCTCAAAATTTGAATCGTTGGGGGTGGTTAAGTAGCGCAAGCTCAACTGTGTTCAGGAGGTGAAATTTAAACTCAGCTCCTCCCCTGGGCACATTTCAGTTATTCATAATCTTCGATGTTTGTTCGTAGACTAGGCAGCAACTACTTACTACCCACTAAATGTAAAATAAACGAGAGAAAGATGACAAAATTAAATAAAAAAGTTATTTATAACAGACATGAGCAATTTCTCCCCGCAAAATACCCGATTATGCCAATCACCCGATTTGCATGCAAAGTGTAGCACACAAGGGTTTAAATGTATGGTTCTAACTGTACGTAAGGATGTAAAGTTCTACTGCAAAGTGTTCCAGCCAACATAAAGGTTCGTATGTGGTTTCAACATGATGGAGCTCCTGCACTTTTCAGCGCAGATGTGCGAAGTGCATCGGATAAAGCATATCCATAGCGATGGATCGGACGGGGTGGTGCGGTAAATTGGTCAGCATGCTCGCTTGACCTCTCCTTCCTAGACTTCTTTCTTTGGGGTCATATGAAGAATCTTGTTTACGCAAACCCCGACGACTCCGACGAGGCCCTGGTTGCGAGGATTGTCGTCGTAGCAGGCGATATCCGGGAGATGCCCGGGTTATTTGTTAATGTTCGACAGTCCCTCGGCGGGTGGTGTGAGGCCTGCATCTCTGCTAGTGGGCGCTCTTTCCGCAAGAAAATCTTGTGTATACCATTTTCTACGTGTCATCATTCATTCAACCTTCATTCATACGCACTACGTGCGTACATCAAATTGCTTCTTTTTATTTTGAACAAAGAAGTTGCTCATGTCTATTATGAATAAATTTTTTTTTTAATTTTGTCATCCCTCTCTCCTTTTTTTTACGTGTGGGAGGTAGTAGTTGCTGCCTGGTCTACTACACCAAGATCGGCAATAACTGAACTCTGTTCAAAGGGAAGGAAGTTTCAAATTTCAATTCCCGAACACAATTCCATTTACGCTACTTAACCACCCCCAACGAAACAGATTTTGTGCTCAAAATTTAAGTTTAAGTCTAAGCTTTTGAAAGCATTTAATGTGATACAAAAAATAAAGGTAAAAAATAGTTGTTCGTTACTCCAAAGTCTAAAGCGTCCTCTATCAACATTTTTTTAGCTTTATCTATAAAATTTATTTTTCAAGAAAATATTGATATAAAGAATAATTTTAGTGAAAACCGCTAACGAATCGACCCATTTTTCTGTTTTTTATAATCATTTGAAATTTAGGACCTTAAATTTTAATGGCCCCTATCTCCTTCGGAAGACATTTGGGACCCTTAGTTTCCTATTTACTATTGTTTGTCTTGATGTGAACTATCATCCTTTAAAGTTTTTCCCAAGAGTTTAGATACACCCTGTATATTTGTAAGAGAATATTTGTAAGAAATAAAATGCTTTATTTTTTCCATATATATGTATGTCTGTTTTTGTGAGTGTTTGTGTCAAGAAGAATCATATCCTTCCAAATGATACCTTAGAACTCATCTTTAAAAAATGTGATCCAATGCAGAGTTAAAACATTTCCTAAGATGTCTAAAAATGTCTAAACATTATAAAGGTGTCGTCGAAAACTAGTTTTAATCATTCACACACACAAATTTTAACTTACGTTTCTACATTATATTTACAAATTGAAAATGAAATATATTACAATGATATTAAAGGCTATTTTATTAGAAAAAGTATCAAAATTCGGATACGTATATTTGCCTGTCTGACTGATTATTATTTTTTAAATAGAATGAATTTTAAAAGTTTCATTGCGTAATATATGTGAAAAAAGGGATTATTCTTAAAATATTTCTGTTATTCATATGTTATTTTTCTTTTTCAGTAAATACCTAGTCGTAGTAAATGCCGAACAAAAATATGAAAAAGAACGCAAAATAATGAAAAGAGTACCTCCAAATCAGCTTAAAACACTGTTACAAAGCCACCGAATTGAAAAAAGTGAAATAATAAAGTCAGAAAACTATTCCGAGCAATAAAAAAGTCATATTCTTTTCGACTAGTCTTGTTTAAACGGAGAAAAAATTGTTTCCTCTAAGGATTAAAAATAAACAACGTTGATATTTTCCTCTCTCAAACTTTCAAACATTTTTTTTTCCGTTCTTCTCGTAATCTATTGTGAAAGCTTCTTGAAAACCATTTCTCTGTGAGTAATAATAGTCGTTTGTTACTTGACTGCCACAGTTTTTGTGAGAGTTTTACGGCGTGTTACATTGAAGGCTACAACTCCGGTCGTTTTTATTCCTGGTTTGGCTGCCAACAATGATTGCCCGGGAGGGGACGTCAGGAGGAAAAGAAAGAAAAATGTGGTAACTGGACAATAAATGGCAATCCTAAACTTTCCTCTCGGGGATTGTCATCAGCAGGAAGCCATTATTTTGAGTCAAAATGTTGTAAATTATGCATTGAATTGTAAATCTTCTGCTTTTTCATAAAAACTGTACATCGTCGATTTAAAACAAAGTATTCAGTTTTTGAACCATTTTAGGTTTCAGTTAGCTTTCGTTCCATTAAATGAGGTGTTAAAAGTTTAGAGAGTTCTACCTCAAATGGAGTCTGTCTCATATTTTTGTAAAATATGAATATATATATATATATATATATATATATATATATATATTTCTCCCAAACCTTTTCCTGTTACAAATATACTGTCTATTACTCTGTATTCTTCCATATGTTCCTTTTTGATGAATTTGCCTTATTTAATTTTGATGAATTATGGATTGAATTATGAATAACCCTGTATATGTATAAGAGCATACATTTCTTCAATGACAGGATGATAGCCTTCTTGATGCATGCTTGCCATTTCTGGGCATCCCTTTGAAAGTTTATACCTTACCACTATTCTATACGGCACTGCTTCTCAAAGTTTCGATATTTGCGACACGATATTCAATCATAATTTTCTTTGCACCCCCCTTCATACAATAACAATGTTTTTATTTCAATAACACTATGCTTTGATGCTGAAGCTGCAATACTACTTCCACTTCTTAAGTGCCACCAGCGTATATAAACGTCTCACTCAGCCAAAGCTTTAATTACCTCGGACGCATATATGTGTCTTTCTGAAGTATGATCTTTTCTGTGAGAGAGAAGTGGTACTCATAAACTTATTAGGAAGGCTTTGGAATGCAATAAAATGAGCTTGACAGGGTTTGCGAAGGATTTACCTATTTCAGAAGATTTGCTTGTTTATTTCTTTTCTCTCCCCCGCCCCAATGCCTCACATACTTGCGCCTATCTGGAAAACGGTGGCATTGGAGAGTGAATCGCGTAAATTTTAATCACAGTTAAGGGATTAATTAGAAACCGTACAAATTATCAAGATAAATGTTAATTTTTATATGTAATATTATGTATGACAAGCCCATAAGGTTATCGGTAATTATTAATGTTGTTCTTAACTTAGAATTGAAAATTAATTATAAAATGCATTGTGCAGTAATGATACGTTTATAAGTGTATTCTATCAGTGTAAATGTGTATTTTATTTTGCATTATATCAGAGTGTATTTTGTTGGTTTACTCTTTCAGTAAATTAATAATTTTTTTAAATAATCTTTAGTTTTCGGGTTTTCAATATGCTCGCGCATCCCTCGTAGGGTTATCACGCCTCCCTAAAGGGGAGCTCCCCATAGTTTAAGAAACGCTGCTATGTGGGGTTGCAGATGTCTTGAAAGATTCTTAAACACCTTGACGTTAATTCTCGACCATACATCTTCTGATACAATCAATTCAAATCTGCTTTTCTAGTTTCGAAAACATTGTGACTACACTACATTAGACTACCCGCTACACGAGGTTCTGCTCTTCCTTCCACTGTGATAGGCGTAATTTGGAAAGATAGGATATGATAACGCTGATATAAGGTAGGTTTATATCTCAGTTTTGATATATAAGCTGTGTTATTTGATTCAGGAACTTCTGTATCACAGGTTTATCGTAATTTATCTCCTCCTTCAAGAATTGCTCTAACCATAGCACATTATATGTACCGTAATTACTTTAATCTAAGACATACTATTTTCTTAGTGTTAATACTTCTGGAAATCGGCCGCAGTTTAGAACCGAAGGCATAACATTTGTTGAATGAAAGAAATTGAGTTTTCACCTCTTTCAAAAGGAAAAATGTAATCGTTCATTCTGTGCGCTTGTATCCATGACTTATCCGAATTCGCAGCTTATCCCCAGAATTCAGTCTATCCTAAACATCGTTCTCTGCTCATATTTAGGACATTGTTTTTGTGTATGCTTTCTTTTAATTATCAAAATATCAAAGCTATCGGTAATAGTAACAAGACGAGTTCACTATGATGCAAGTATGAAAAGGGAAGCAGTTTTATATGCAGAAAAAACGAAACAGAGCAGTTGCCACTGAAAATTTGACATGGATGAAGCAAATATATGTCGATGGCGTAAACAAAATAATATAATTTTTGATTGCAAATGTTCCACAGTCCTTTAATAATTATTTGGCATTCTTCCTGTAATGCATTCTTTTAAAAAATACTGCATAACAAATGCACTGGGGGACACGGAACACGACACCATGAGGGAAAATGTCTTCACGTGCTAACACCGATTCCGAAGTCAGCTGTGGCAATGGGAGTGACGAATCATTTTGAAAACATGATACGGAAGTTTAGAGTAGTTATAGGTTCATGTATGTATTTAAAAGTTTTTAATACTGGTAAAAAAATTAATTATTAACTTATTATTATTTCTCATTAAATATTTTTTAAAAAATATTTATTAAGAATCGGATATTGATGAATTTTTTACACAATTTATTGTTTTTAACAAAAACATGTAGAGAATGGAGATTCAGTTTATAGAATCGATAACAATATTTTTTCTCAAAGACATATTGAAAATTTAAGGTGCGGTTTAGTTCCCAGTAAATACGGATACATAAATATATACATGTAGAGAGAGAAGAAAAATATTTATAGTAAAAGTAATAATTGATTAAAAAAATTGATTCTGATCTTAAAATTTGAACGAAGCAATAACTTTAAAATAGTTATTAGTGAAGAATTCTCTACATGTCCGAAATTGATATCATTTACCGTTAAAACATTCATATTTAACTTCAGTTGTGCTTTATGAGTCAGACAAATTTTTATCTACTTAGTTGAAAGTTTTCTTAAAGAATACAACAGTCAAATATTGATTTTCACCCTATGGTACACTTAACAGAATTGCAACACACACGGTTTGAAAGTTAGAATCAAAGTTACGTATAAACATGCATGTAAATTTTTTCTTTAACATCTTAGTCTAAAGCGATTTTATTTCAGCCATACCCTTCTTCTCCCCCCCTTTTTTTTTTACTCTATTTCTCTTTTATGCCTGACAAACTACATACAAATGAAAGTACAGGAAAAAAGTATTTCCAACGCAGTTATGACCCATTCTTTTTTTTTCTAATTTAAATATTAATTAATTAATTATAAAACAGTGTATGAGTGGAAAAAACACTTAATATAATAACAAGTCCTCCCCTGTACTTGACTTCATTTTCAATCAATTTGACGATACTAGTCTTAACATAAGCGCTTAAAACTACAGTATAGTTAAATTACTAACAGCTACTTAAACAAGATAGATTGAGAAGCACATAGTTAAGTAAAATTGATCCCCAAAAGTTCATTAGTTAAGGTAATTATAAAAACGATAACCTAACTAAATGATAAATTTAACTATGACCTGCCTAACGTAACATCCAATTAAGTATAACTTAATGAATTCCACAGGTGTTCTTCTTTATCGACGAAAACACAGCACACGATTATCAGCTTACGTCGGCAAAAGTTTCGCAAGCACGGAACACCTCAGTGAACTTCTTGGTGAATATCTGACGTTTATAATTTAATTTTCTGTACTCTGGACACAAGGGAATCGCAGCAGGGAACATCCATTTTCGCGAAATTTAATTTGAATTCATTTATATGCATTCATCAATTTGGGCCGATTGATTAGACGCTATTGCATAAGCCGCAACAGTGGAATTCCGCATCTAAAAGTATAGTGTAACATTAATTAGATCCGGAACATGTTCGTCTTAAAAGTGGAAACTTAATTCAGCGCTGGAAATTTATTTTGTGTTATCTGCTGTGGATTTTCCTTAAAAGGTCTTAATAAGCTCCTGGGACGTTCATTTAAAATTGATGGATCAAGTCTTATTTTGGAAATAGAGCATACGAACATCGGGAATATTAGATGCAACAATTTTGGGATGGGAAGTGAAAAGATTAAAAATGTTAATGGAAGCATTTAAGATTAGAGAGCGGATAAAGAATATATCTTGTCCACTAATTGCATCAGGATTATGTTTGAGTTGTAAATGGAATCTTGTTTAAATTCAGGAAGTATTTCGTGTCATCGGCTATCGACTTTGATTGAAGTTCAGGGAAATTTAATTGTAATTTTGAATCAGTCCAGTTCGTTAAAAGACTGTGAAAGGAAATACAATATAAAAGTAAATTAAATACAATATAAAGTACAATATGAAGTAATTTTGAATCAGTCCAGTTCGTTAAAAGACTGTAAAAGGAAATACAATATAAAAGTAAATTAAAATTTATAATATTCAGTATAAAAGTTAATAAGATACATAATGCGATAAAGTATAATATGATACGTTACAAGCAAAGTAAACACTCTTATGAATAGAGTTCATTAGTGGTTTTTATAATTAATGTACATGAATTTAAAAAAAAAATCCGTTTAAGGGGACATGGGATTATCTACACATTTTATAACATTTATATATGCATATGAAAATGTTTACATATACCTTTATTTGAACACACATTACATGTAGAAATATTTCAGAAAAAAAACTCAATTTTTAAATTAGCAATTGTTTTAATTATTATTTTTTTAATTATCTCTTTAATTATTTTTAATTATCTCTTTAATTATTTTTTAATTATCTCTTTAATTATTTTTTAATTATCTCTAATTATTTTTTAATTATAATTCTTTCTGCTTCTACAAATTGTAATATTTCTTAACCCCTTAACTGCGGATTAAAAGTTACGCAATTCGCTTCTCAGAGCCAAAGTTTTTCTCAAGTCTCGAGTATCCTGTATATAGGAGTGAAAAAGGAAGACACACAAATACGCGCGCGTAAATGTTTCTCTTATATAAGTAAATCCTTCCTAAACACTATCAATGTAATTTTACTGCATTCCACAGCTTTCAAAATAGTTTTACAGATAGCTGCGCAAAGAAAATAATCGTATTTTAGTTGGACGTATATATACGTCCAGGGCATTAAACACACTGTTTGAGCGAGACGGATATATAAGCCGACGGCAGTTAAGGGATTAATAATATTCTTCTAATATTCTTAGAACTGTCCTTGACTGTTCTGTGCACAGCATTTCTATTACGAGAAATAGTTTTATTTTTACAGTTTTTTTACCGTGCTGTTTTCCCACTGTGAAAAAACAGCTGTATCTAAATTTGATGAATTTATAAAGAATAGCTATTCCCACACACACATAAATTATTATCGTATCCACAGAATGAAGTTACATTTTATGCAAAGCACCTGAAAAAATTCAAAACTTTATGTTGTATATAAAAATGCCTTACAGGTTTTAATACATATATCATGAAAAACTAAAATATGAGAAACAACCATTTAAAAGTTTTAAAGGTCAATTAAAAAAAAAAATTGAAGAACTAAATGCAGACATTATACATTTTAGTCTTAGTTTTGCTTCCACAATTGCTAAAAAGATTTAAATAACTGACTAAATAATGTAGCTAGAAATATAAAATATTTAACTTAAAAGTAGCGCAATTAAAATGAGATAATTTAAAAAATATCAATATTTTGGCGCATTGTTTTCACTTCCACTTTTTAGCCTAATAAAACTGTAATAAACTGTAATAGAACAAATACTAAACTAAGATGTTAGTGAGGGAACCGAAATGATATTTTTAAACTAATACTTTAGTAGAAGTAATTACAGGAATATTCGAGATATGTCTATTAAAAAAAAATCAAACTAAAGAGTTTCTAAGTTATTAGGTTTCTAAGACGTTTATGGGGTCACAAAAAAATTTTTTTTGTAAAAATCCATATTTAAGAAAGTATGGAAACATATTAAATGGTGAAATTCGACCTCTCTTTTCGAATTTTTCTCAACTCGTTTCAAAACTAATGTATTTTCTATATAAAAGTTTTGTGCAAAATTTTAAATTAAAATATTTTTTATCATTATTTTTTTATTTTATAGAAGGGATTTATAGAAATTGTTCAAATAGTTCTTAACTCAAAAAAAGGAAGTATTGAAAGAAATGAGAGCCCTCAATCTTTGAAACATATTTTGTATTGAAAATTCTTCTAGAGGCTTAAAAAAATTATTAATTTCTTAAGATTCCACGCATAATGGTTTCGATAAAAAAAATGATATAAACTGACTATTACATTTAGAAGATGCTAAAAAGGTAAGCTTACAACACACTTCTTTCATTTTAAGAATGATTGAGTTTTAATAATGTCACAGTATTAAAATAAAAAAGGGCTATAGACGACGAACTTCATAAGTTTTTTTTACCAAGTTCAAGTGATGGGGTCGACACCTGAGGCAGTATCCGACGATCCAAGCTTCAACACCATTCTAATGGGATGTCACTTTGAGGTCCCACTGATTTATCGTATCGGCTCCTCTACATATCAGATATTTCATTTTAAAAGCACAAGATGTAATAAACGCACTGTTATATTTAAACAGTACGGAGACCAATCGTCCTCCTTTAGGGAGGACAGTCCTTCTTTTATAGGTTCTGTCATTCCTCGAAATGTGTCCTCCTACCTGACCCCCTTTTCATTATTTTAAAACTGATCTGCTGATCCTTGCATTCATAGATGAACCAAACATGTTTCAAATATGTCGAAGAAGGCTCGGAAACAAATATTACAGGAAATAACAGTTTTCAATAGTGTTTTTTAACTTTATTGCAAGTAAATTGGGCAGATACAGAAAACTATGTTGAGTTTTTTTCGAAAGAAATGCCTAATATTAAAATCGATGACAATTGTCCATTTGAAGGAATTAGAGGACTGAATGTATATTTAACTTTTAATAAATTGAAACAATAGAAAAATCAACATACTGAAATTGATAAAAGATGAGTGAAAATAATTAACCATTTCTCAAAAAGGAACACATTCCATATAAAAACTTAGTTCTTGTTGAAATTAAGTTGTGCTGCTCAAAAATTAATGCAGCAGTTGAAAGTGTTTTTACAGTTGGTAATGATTTTTGGCCAAGTAAGAAATCAAGATTAAATGTTGATATTTCAACTGTAGTACTCACCGTAAAATCCAGTATGAAGAAATATTTTTGCTCCGAAATTTCCAATATATTAAAAAATGATATATTGTCAAAAAAAAAAATCAATGGGAAAATATTTGTGTAAGTGAATAATTAAAAAGAATATTCGCGTAATTAGTGTATTTTTGTTTGAATTAATGAAATGTTTCATATATTTACGTTGTAACTTTTTTCTAAAATTTTCGTCCTCCTTTTCATTGTAAAGAAACTGGTCAACTTATTAAACATCAATGCAATTATGCATGTTTTTTTCATTATTAATATGGGATATAGTAAAATAAGTAAATATATATACATCACAATCACTGTAATAGAAAGGAAATCAAGCTACAACAATCGCTTTAAATAACTTTATATATTGATGTAAATAATAAAAAATTCTATCAAGATATCATTACTAATTTAATTTATTTTTTAGTGTTTCCTAAACTGAAATACAGAATTACGCTTTTAAGTGCGAAATAATAATGTTGAAATAATAATGAAAGGTCATAAGGTATCGGGTAATTCATATTATAATAACATTTCTAAGGGAAGAGTAAATACCCAGCCTTTGAGTTTATATATACTAATTAGAAATAAATGCATTAGAATTATGCATTTTAATATTTATGCAGCAAAAAATATACAATAAAGCTGTATAAGACCATTCTTACACACTACAAAGCATCACAGAGACATAAGCAATGAATAGGTTACCCTCTCGCATTGTTAATGCTTGCCTCATCATAATGCACAACTGATGTCGAGTTGAAGAGAGGAGATCGGTAATCTGGACGCACAATTGGTACCAACCATTATGAGAAACTGTGATCGCGTTTAACTGCAACTGTGATCGAGTGTCGGAAAGGCTGAAGAGACCCAGGAAGTTATTGGGGAAAGCTTTCATTAAAAGCTCAAAGGCACTATTGATTGAGGGATATCAGAAGTGCGTATTACTGGCTTCTATCGCTTGACCAAAGTCACATCGGTGGACTGAAGAGCGTTGTTGAATCATGAATCACAGCATTTTTCGGTTAATGGAAAACTCAGTTTGGAAGCAAATATTTCAAGCGGAAAAATGTTGAATATTTTGTAAAAAAAAATGTTTAAATTCGACAGGATTGCGTTATTGTGCATTTATTCCATAAAAGAAAAATAACAGTTTTTAATATTTTCAGAATTCTAAATTATCAACGAAAATATATTTTTTTTATATAATTTTAAAATTATATAGCCCTCTAAAGGTAATTGCAGGGAAAAAAGTTTATTAGTGTATTCTGTAATTTATTTCTGTAAAATAAATAGAAGCAGATATCACAAAATAAATTATTGCTTTATTTTTGAAAATGTATTAATAGAGGCTGAAACGGTTACATGTGGCCAAGTATCAATATCAGAGTCTACAATCACTAACTGAGTGCTCATTTTAATCAACATAAGTATTTAGATTTACAGGTTCCGAAATATATAGCAAACGTGAGTCTATTTGTAAATAAATAAAAAAAAAAGCTGAAGTCGAGAAAATAAGGTGCAAATTATTACTTCAATTCAATTAGTTTCAGAATTAAGTGTATCATAAATGAAGCTTTGTGCCGGTTGTTATATGAATGAATTTTTTTTCCGAATGGGTCTAAGTATTGGTATTTCTACCTTTGCAGACCTATTACAATCCCCGGGAGCTTATATCACTTTTTAGTGTGGCACCATTTAAGCTGTACCGATTTCTGAAAGTAATTTTAACTCCCAGTTTCTTCCGCAGAGGAAGGCACCTGAGTTCTGCCAATGCGAAATTTGTACTTAGAAATTTAATTTTAATGATAGCATCCAAGCCAAACGGACACTCAAGGGATCTTTTTCATGCCGTATAATCATACGAGATAGCCGCTGTCGATTTTCTGCTTCAGGAACCGACTTCGGCCGGGGTCAAATCCGCAACCTTGGGTAAAGAAGGCCAACGACAAACCAACTACGCCACTCAGCCAGTATATGAATGAAAGGGAATGATATCTCCTAAACATGATAAAAAATACTGAAACGATCCTAACTATAATATTTTCTTTCAGTTGTTTCTGATAAGAATCTTACGTACATAATCTAAGACATATACAACTCCCTTTAATTCTTAGTTTATTTATACAAGCTAACTTCAAGAAATAGACGTGAATAGTCTGGAAGAAGCAATACTGATAGAACAAACTATACACGTAATAAATGACATAATACAGGTAGGAGAATTATTAATTGATGTACTGCATGCCTTTTAAAGTCCCTTGCCACTCTCTTAACTTCCGAACAGAGGTTATGCTACATTGATAAGAGTGGTATATAATGTAAAGTAGAGCCATGCACTACTAAATAAAATCTCCTACCGCGCTATCTGGTGAAAAACAGCGACGTTAGCATTCCTATCTCGAAATTGGAACAAAATAAGGGGTAAAAGTGACCCACAAAGTTGTAGAACACTATCATTTTGATACGAAAAGACACCTTGTGGGCAACAATGCAAAGAATAGAACGGTAAAACCACGTATTGGTTTTTTCAGGATTTCCTACATTGTGACGGGAGAAAAACGATCTGCGGAAGAAAAAAAAACAATAATTTATTGCAATATATCTTTATTTGAGATGTTCAAACTTCTCACAACATCAGTTGCAATGCATATTTGTATCCTCGTTTGAATGTCACGTTGCCCACGTTAGCTCAATCGTCCGTAATGCGTCTTTTAAAGTCCTACAATGTTTGTGGTGGATCGCATATATCTGCTGCTTCAGGTATCCCCACAGGAAAGAGTCCAGTGAAGTCAGATCAGGCGAGCGTAGAAATCAATCTTCGACATTATCATACCCAACCCTTTGGCTAGCATGACCACGTGCCTTCTCACCAAACATCTTCAGTGAAGCAGCAACTTGTCAAGGAGTTAGGGAATCAAAAATATATTTTTTTGAGGATTTTACGATCTTCAACTGCTTCCAGTTATTTACATATGAGTAAATTACTTACAGTTCTAGAATAAATTACGAATTACTTCTAAAAACCTGCTTATTTATAACGGGGGGCCTATCCTACATTTAAAACGCGGTTCACCCCGTAACGGTATCTCTACGGGGTATCCGCATGATCTATCCTCTTCAAATCAGGCTTTCTTTTCACCCAGCCAAATTAGCACTTTGAAATAGAACAACTCAATGATGCAAATGAATGTCACAACTAATAGAACATAAATAGTCAATGAGATTGTGGTAAGATCATGCAAACAATAACTACGTGCTATATCTGCCTGAATTATAATCGTTTGCACCTGAATTATACTCCCGAATCGTAATCACTTTGTTCTGAATAGAAGTCCGAAATTATAGTTGCTTAGTCATTGAAAGGTGTTGGAAACTTTTTTTGTGTTTGATTTCTGGGGTTGTATGGTATTTAAAAAATAAGTACCCATCATTTCTTACAAGTTTATTATCTTGCCTATACACGTCGCGTAATCAAGTTTCGTATTAATAAAAGTGATTTATTGCGAATAAGACTTTTATATTAATAATATTAAAAGCTTCTCAACCCTAAGTTCATTTGGATCCTACCGAGAAAATGCTAACAAAATTACATTGTTTTAGGTGTATATCGGTTAATTTTGAGTGATATTATGATTTTATGCTGCTAAACATAATTTTTTTTTTGTTTCAAAACTACAAGATGGTAGTGTATTTGTTACCAAATATTTATTTTTTAGACCTTTAACATCAGCACATGTCAATGAAACGTATTTATCCATTGAAGGATACGAGGAGAAAAAAAAGGGCATATTTATTCTGAAAAAAAAAAAATTCAACATTTTAAAAAATGAAAGCAATTATTGTACATTTGTTAGAGATATCATATAACTAAGTAGAAATTTTACAATCAAGTTCAAATTTAAATAACCATTTACAGTACAGCACAATTTTGGATCTATAAATTTGTTAAACCATTTTTCATTACCAAAAGCTCGCAAAAACCTATTTAGAATAAATCTCTTAAATTCAGATTAAAAACATTCAAGATAAGAATCATATAGATTACAAATGAACAATAAATTTAAAATGCTGGATAAAAAAAAAGAACATGAATTCTTGATACATAAAACGACAAATTTTTGCACTTTAAGCAGAATTTTTTGCTTACCTGTCAACTCGCGCGAAAACATTTTCCCTGATAATTTTTTAATTATCCATTTTAAAAAGGTTTGGATGATAATGGTAAATTTTGCTCAATAATTACTGTGCGCCTCATTATATTTCTAATACTTAATATTTTACATTTCCTCTAGGGAATATTTGTTCATTAAATTTCTTTTATTTCGTATTATATTCTGTTTTCTCAATCTAAAATTTCTAAAAGAAAACTGACTTTTTTGGTTTTCAAAATATTTTTTCTTTTTAGAAAATATGATTTGAGAAACTACTCATTAAATACACTCGACACCGAATCGATATTTATTTTCATAATTTAAGCATTTCCCCCTTTTCTTCCCCAAGAACAACCGCCGACGTTCTGAATTATAAATTGTAATGTGATCTCCGTTAAAGAAAAAAAGGGCCAATGCGGAATATCAAGAAAAATAAAGAAAACAGTAAAAAGTAAGATATCAGGAGTAAGAAAAAAAAATTATAATTCTTCTTTTTACACTCAAACAACTTCTAAAGATATATTTAAAAATCATGCGTCAGAATAAATAAGCCATTTTTATTAAAATAAATGTGAAACAGAGAGATCTTTCAGTTGAAATTCTTTTCCCCATTTATACATTTTTTTGTCTAGCTCATTTACATTTCTCAAAATTTCGTAGATTTGGTGTTTATTCCGACGCTTTTTTCCCTTTTCTGCTGCCTTCAGTATTATTAATTTAAATATTAAAACAAAGAAGCTAAATGTAGAGAGCTTAAAATATGTCGTCAGCTCTTATCTCCCTCGTTGTTGCACATTAATTTGAAAAGTAGTTCTGGATTCGTGGACAGAAAGTCATTTAGCACCACCTAAGTAGAAGCAGAAACTGGAACTCTCGACGTCACATGATACGACAAGACAATGCTAACGAATCAATAAGAGCAGATGATGAATTTCAGGAGACAAAAGGCACGCCCTTTTCTAAGGCCCGTTGTCCTATCAGTGCTGGTGAGAAAGCAGCTGCTGGGGAGAGAAACGACGCGTTAAGTGCCACACAAGAGCTTCCGGTTTCAGTGAAAATGTACTCGCAATGGTTTCAGGAGGAATTTTGTTCTGTTCCCAGTTATTCCCGGAAGTTTTAAATGGATTCAAAAGTTTCTCGGGTAACGTGTTGAATGAATTAAAGATAAGTCTTTTTTTTCAAGTACCCCTTTTTACATTATTTTTGCTGTCGAGTTTATTAACATAGACGATGCATGTTCAGATTTCCATTTTAGTCTAAATCAGAAAGGTGCACAAAACCATACTGCTTAAGAAAATTTATGATTTATAAGAGAAAACAATTTTAGGATAAACCTTTCTATCTTTTTTTATCTTCTACATCAGGGGTGGGCAATTGTTTTGATTCGAGAGGCACAATGTAGAAGCGAAGGATACCAGAAGACCACATCTTTTTAAAATGATTGACTTCATTAACTAACTTTCCATTGTACAGAAGAGATATAAATTGTGCCAAATTAATAAATATAAGATAATTATTATAATAAACAAAATTTAAATTAAACAGAGGTAGTTTTTTTCAAGTTATTTGTTGTGCTTTCATATAATCTGTAGCTGCAAACACATATTTAATTTTAGAATCAGTTTTATACATTTCTACAATTTTTGTTTAATCTCGTTTGATATTGCTTTTTAAAATTCTTATCACAACCAGCGAGTTAATGTCAGTCACTTTGATTGATTGATTGATTGAATATTAACGTCGCACTGTTCAGCTACACGAGGGCTTTTGGCGACGGACCACGTAATTTTGAACCATGGTCAAGTGACGTGGACGACACCTGAGCTAGCACCCCCCTCTCCTAACTACCACACCACACCAACGGGAGGACGTTTCAGCTCTCGACAGATTTAACGTGCATCGCTGCCCTACACGGCGGGTCTTTAGTGGTACTGGGCTCGAACTCGTGACAAGGCAAGCCACGGTCCGATACCTATACCACTCGGCTACCGCGGCCCCGTCAGTCACTTTGAATCTACCAAGAGAGACTCAAAAATAACTGGAACTGAACTGTTATCTCGAATCTTTATGCTTAGGAATTGTACTGTTAGGTGGCGTTAGTTAGAAGTCTCCCGCGATTGTTAGTGAACTGACCTCAGTCTGAGTTAAGTGGATTGATTTTTGTGCTAGTTATGTATGTCCTGTTTCAAACATTTGGCGCTTAGTGAGATAGTTGGCCACGAAGAACAAAGAGTATGTGTGAAATTTTTCTTTTTGTCCAACAGAACCAGATTATGTGGATAAGGCACATGCACCATATTCTTATTTGTCCAGAGCTTTCGGACAATCGAAGTTGTAGGGGCTGGAGCATTATCGTGGGGAAGCAACCAATAGCCCAAATCCTTGATTTCGGATCGTTTTCGCCACGCAATCTCGTAATCTTTGTAACGAATCCAAATAAAAATATGTCCGCTCACTGTTTGTTCTGACGGAACGAACAATTTGTGAACAATGCCATTCACATGAAAAAAAATTCACATTGTCTTCACCATGGTTCGCACGCACTTGAAGTGCTTTCTTGGTCCTGGTGAATATGGAGTTTTCCACTGGCTCGATGCTTGCCTTGGTTGTAGATCGTATCTCCATAGCACTAAAGCTCATCCCCAGTCACAATTCTCTTAAGAAAAACTGGATCGCTTTGCATTTCACTCTTCAAGTCTTGACGAACATTCATGTGGTTTTCTCTTTAATCATTTCTGAGGAACCGAGGAACAAATTTTACAGACAGCCATCTCATGTGCAAACCATTCGTTTGTTATTTACTGGACCATGCTTTATGACACTGTCTTTTGCTCAGTAACTTGGTCAGTATTTTTTCTACAATCTTCATAAATTTCACATTTGTTTTTGGCAATGTTTTCGTCACTTTTTTCCTGTCGAAAAATGCTCTGGTCGTGACATGTCTTCAGTTGACATGTTGTCAGATTTGAAACGGGAAAACCACTCTTAGACCTTTGATTTTTCCTAAGCATCATCATTAAAGGATTGCCGAAACATCCCATCGGTCTGGGCTGTTGTTTTACCTAACAGGTAGAAAACTTTCACACACTCTCATTGTTCCTTGTGGTTGACCATCTCACTAATCGCCAAAGGGTTGAAACAGGAATGCACACAGCAGAGCACCACAAGCAATTCCTCTAAGACAGACTGACGCCTGCACGAACGGTTGTGGGAGACCCTCAACTAACGCCACCTTATGGCACACCTCGTAATTACAAGGAATGGGCGCTCAACAGCTTGGTTTCGGTTATTTTGGGGACCCCCTCCCAACTCGTATATTTCTCCACGCAAGAAAACTGCTAATAAATATGCGTCAACCTAAACATAGAAAACATTTTTTTCAATACTTGGCTTTCTTGTTATTTCGGCGGGATGCAAAAAAACTCTTTGTGGGTGGCATGTGGCTCGTGGGCTGATATTTCTGTTCCATCCCTGCATCGATATAAACCCATTGATACATGATTTTACATAAAATTTTCAATAAAATAAATAAATATTCGAATAAATGAAGCAATGCAATTCCTCATATCTGTAGTAAAATTAAACATAAAGCTCAGTGTATCCTTTCAAAAAAAGGTTAAAGCAGTGCCTAGTTCAGTTGAGTGGAAAATTTGTTCCAGGAGGTCTGGACCCTCTAATCACTCTTGATTGGCTTTTCGATTGATTGTAATCCTATGTATACAGTACGTAAAACAATTCCAAAGAAAGGTAATTTATTTAAGTATTTTTTATTAATAATTTATTTTATTAATCAAAGCTAACTATTTATTCAATAATTTATTTTTTATTGTTTTTTTTCCAACAATCGATAAAATCAAAAGAATTTGTTTGGTGGTGTATTGGAGTATAATACGCGCGCGAGAATGGTGAACTTTGGACCCTGAAGCCTTTCCCCATAGAAAATTCCTGTGCCAACCATTTGTTGCCGATGCACATTAAATTTCAATGTCCCATTGGTGAAGTGTGGTAGTTAGGAGAGGGGGAGCCAACTAACGTGCCATCCTCTTTGCTTGACTGAAGTTCAAAATTGCGAGGTCAGTTGCCAGAAGCCCCCGTGACATTTGCATAACTCTCAACCGCTTAATCTCAATCTCCTATTGGCTATTGCTGCCAAAATACTCATAAGATTTCAACGCATGAAAATGATTAAACTTTTATACACTACATTAAATATAATTGCAATAAAAATAGTAATGAGTACTAATAATAAAAATTTCCCAACATTTGGTTTAAACAAATGATACTAAAAAGAAAATGCAGTTTAACAATTTCCAAAAATGTATTTAAAATTTCCAAATTCTGATGAACGTGAGTTTAAAAGATTAATTTTTTTAGAATAGGGAAAGAGAAACAGATTAATATGAAATTAGTATATATACTTGAATGGCTTTAGTGTCATAAAATATGTACTTCATTTACAAAGATACAACTTGAATATACAATTAAAAATATTTGAAGAAATATATACTGCAAACACTTTTGCTAATTCTCTTTTTATGTATATTAAGTAAATAGGTAAAATATCTGATATTTATATCTTTTTTATTTTACCTATGCATTTAAAATGATATTTTATTTTTGTATTTAAAAACAGTTCAAAACTCTAAAAAAACAATTCGAGAGAGAGAGAGAGAGAGAGAAACCAAACTACTGTATCATTATTATATTACATGTGTTATAAAAGTCTGCCTTACTTTTTATCTGTGATAAGGGAAATATGTTTATGACATTTATAAGAGATGCAAATTAAATAATATGATAATGTTATACTTACACCTGAATAAGTTAATTAATTCAAAGGTTTTCTATAAATGTTGGATTCACTGGCAGATCTATCTGAATTTCTTATTACGATAAGAGTTACTGTTAAAAATGTAATAAAAGACGATTAAAAATTCTTCTTTGTAATTCCAACAAAATACAGATTTAAAAAAAGGGGAAATTATTTCTCAAACAAACAACTTAGACCTTTCATAAAATCTCACTACTTCAAAATGCATTCAAAAATAGAGAAAAGGTAAAAAAAAAGCATCTGCGCTCGACGTTGATAAAATATGAAGACGAATCGCAGCATCCCTATGGACTGCATTTTCCAAAGTGGTCATTCAGTAATCCGTTCTTCCTCTTCAATTCTCAGAACCGTAATATTCCATCCCTGCCCACGATATCCCTCATCCGAAGTGGGAGGAGAGAAGAAATAGACATTGATATATTCTTCCTCTTGGAGTTCTACTCGAAAATGTATAATGTAGAACTCTTTTCCCCGCTACGTAGTGGGTTTGTCTCTTGGTTTTTAACGATCGAAACCCTCAACCAAACCCCAAAAAAGAGAACTCGGGTTTACGAGTTTCCCTATGGATTGCAATATTCGATCAGTTCTGGAGAGGAGGGATCTAATTTCGGGAGATTATTGAATCTTCGATGAGTTTTTCGGTTCTCTTTCTTTTTCCTCCATTTTTTCTTCTTCTTTTTTTTAGTTTCTTCCTCTTTTTCACCTCTGATATGTTATGCAGTAAATGATACTTTTTCAGTGGTAGGTTAGAGATAAGTAATCCACCAACTGACAGATAAATATGAGACTCGGATTTTATTTATTGAATATTAATAGTAGGTGTTAGGGACCGTTTTTTTCTACATAAATAACTTAACGTAAGAGTAAATTATTATATTTATCAATATGGATTATAAGATATGTTACTGTTAAGGTTATTAAAAAAAATAGAATATTAGTTAATTCTAGGTATTAGTTTTCTTTTCGTGCTAGATTATTTATTTATACCAGTGCTTCACAAACTTTCAATGCTCGCGATCCAATATTCAATCATATTTTGCACCGCGCCCCCCTCCAAACAATAACGATGTATTAAATTCAATAATACTATACTTTGACGCTAAACATATAATGCGACTTTAGCCTCTTAAGTCTCCCGACGTATATAAACATCTCACTCAGCCAGTGTGTTAATTGCCCCAGACGTATATATACGTCTTTCCGAAGTACTGTCTTTTCTGTGAATTGCTATCCATAAAATTATTCCGAAGGCTTTGGAAAGCAATAAAATGACATTGACAGTGTTTGCGAAGGATTTACTTATTACAGAGGATTTGACTATTTATTCTATTTCTAACAACACCACCCCTCAATACACCCCCATACGCTTACCTACGTGCTAAACGGTGGCATTGGGTACGAATCACGTAATTTTTAATCGGCATTTAAGGAATTAATTATAAACCGTACAAATTATCAAGGTAAGTGTTAATATTGGCATATAATTTTATACATGACAAATCCATAGAGTCACTGTTAATTATTAAACTTGTCCTTAACTTAGTATTGTTAAATTAGTCATAAAATATATTGTGCAGTATATACTGATACATTTATAAATGTATTGTAGTGTAAATGATAAAATATGTCAGAATGTATTTGTTTGTTTTTTTAAACAATCTTTGGTTTCCAACTTTTTAATATGCTCGCGCCCCCTTCGCTGGGGGTCGCGTCCACAGTTTGAGAAACAGTGATTTATACAAATGCCATACATTTCACCACTAGGCCATTAGTCTCAATCTAGCTTCCCAATACTTAAGAAAAATTGAGTTAAAAGACAATAATGCAGTGCATTCGTCAATAAATTGTCCTTATCCATGGACGCTTCAGAGTTACAAAAATTTCAGGCTGAAGTGTCCTTTAGTCGAATTTTAAAACAAGTAATATAAAAAAAATAATAAAAAATCAATTCCCACTTAGGATGTTACATTAATATTATTTTAGTTACTTTTTACTAAATAGTTATAACTAATATAAATATGTATATACATATGACAGAATCACAATTTTAAGTGGTAATTAGTTTTTATTAATTATCATTTAAGTATCGTATCGTCATCTAAAACAAACGTGTTTATAAAATTTCAGTTCAACTGAATACTTTTAAACGTGAGTAAAAAATATTTTAAAGTTTTGACCCAAGTCTAAAAATGAAGCCAACGTGGCTGTACGTTTAATTCTTCAAATAATTAGTTTCGGTCACAATTAATTTTAATTAATTATAATTAAGTTATCTTATTTTTCAAAACAATAGTGTATAGAAGATTGCAGCTCAAACGAGCGATTTAAAATGCGAGAAAAAAAACCTTTTTATGTTTCGACACAAGTCGCCAAAATGGTCGCTAAGTCGTCAAACATGATCCTGACGTGGCAGTATTTGTATTTCTTTAAATAATTTGTTTAAATGAATTAATTTTTATTAATTATAATTAAATTACCGTATTGTCATCCAAAATAATCGTGTGTATAAAATGTCAGCTCAATTGAGCGGACAAATTTTATTTACGATTGAAAATTTGAACAAGGTATATGGAGAGTGTGAGCTAAAAGTAGGAATTGTGAAACAATGAAGGACATTCAAACAGTCGTGCCCAGTCATAAAGGAAATATTGCCATGACTACAGGACGAGGAAAATCTAAAATGACTGGCTTTGAATAGTGAGACACTCCCCTTTGCCTTAACTTCACTTGATAGATAGGAGCAAACCTTCTCATGAATTCTAATTTAATTAGGAGTTTTGCAGAATTAGTAGTCATATTTTTATTATTGCTTTGTAGAACAGTCGTTCCCTTTGCCAGGAAATCGGCTTTCTCATTTCCCTCAATGTTACTATAAGCAGGAATCCACTGTAAGACAGTTGAGTCCACCAGAATGTTGAAAATCTTTCTACATTCATAAATTCGTTCGGAAGTGCAAACTGTATTGTTGCACTTTGCTATCAGACAAAATCGTGTTAGAGTATAGCTTGTTTCATTTCTAAAGTTTATGATTCAAAAACAGTACATAGTATTTGAAAAAAAATTATCAGAACAGTAGTAGTCATCATTAATAATTACATATTATAAAATTATTGATTAATTAATGCATTATTAATAGTACTCACAATCATAGCGAATTATATAACTGCAGTTGAAATACGAATTTTCTTTATTTTCTTGAGTTTTGGCTGTGCTCATTTGTTATAAATTATTCAGCAAAAGATACATTTTCAATTATCGTTACGCGTGAGAAATCGAATTTAAGGTAATTAATCATCTTACTCCAAAAAAAGAAAAGAATATGAACTAAGTAGTTGGAGACAAGTAATTAAACATAGTTACAGTAATAGTTTATACTTATATTAATAATTTTACTATGTGCTGCAATAACATTAATTCAACAACAGAAAGCAAATGATATAACAAAGGTATTTCGAAACCCTCAGAAGTGGAAGATCATGTACTTGAATATATTCTTCTCGAATTTCTTAGCGTGAGTTTTAAACAATGGTATAACAATTAAGGGCATTTTTCTATCCGGAAGAGTTAAGTTATCCGGAATCTTCAAAGAAGAAACCATTCCCCATTTTTTGGAAAAAATGAATTAGAATAATTTTATTGGAATATTATTAATATTATTTATTTATTAGTATTATTAGTATTATTTATGGTTTATAGACTGATTATATAGTATTAGAATAATATTATTTATTATGCTCATTATTATCCACTAAGCTACCAATAGATTCCACGGACATGATGTCAAAATGGTTGTTAGATGGAGAACTTTATATCGATATAAAAGTTTAAAGCAATGAAATGTAAAATTTCATTAAACTTAGTATTTCCCTATCCAGGACTTGGTGATTAGCTAGAGGAAATTGCATAGCATGTCAGGTAAGGCAAATTAGAATCCTTAGAAATGTTTGATTTTGTAATTTCTCTTATAACTGAGTTCTCAATAAGAGCCTTAAAAACTTCTGGAGAAATACATTGATTACTTGTTCTCACATAACATATTTTTTATTATATACACATTATAAATATTAATTTAAATAATAATTTATGATCTAACAACACCCCAATCATATGTAGCTTTACAGTATTTATTTTTCAGATTGCAGAACTTGCTTGGAAATGGAAACAAAGGCCGCATGGTTAAGGAAAGAAGGAATGTGAAAGTCATTAGTCTTAAAGCCATTTGGGTAAAATATCAACTTGTTTCATGAAATCTATATAGAGAAGATTATATGAAACTTAAAATTTAAACAAAAAAAAAGAAAAAAAAAGATATGCACTATTTATGACTACTTTTCTTGAGAAAGTGGATTTTTTAGATATTTGCAGACATAAAAAAAATATGTTTGAATGTTCATATTTCTAAGAAATAGAGTATTCTGGATTACATACTGTGTTTGATTTCTCAAAATTAATTTATTTCAATCGTTACCAAGCTTGGAAGCTACACGAGGTCTGTTAGCGAAAAGCCTCTTTGTGTTACAATGTGCTCAAACTCAGTGGCGCAAAAGCCCATGAGGGTCACGGCATACTGTGCCATCCCAGTATACGTGACCATTGGGCTCTGAGGTGGATGAACAGATATCACGATCAGGTGGTCAGTCTGAAGCGAGACCCTAAGTGTTTAAGTCCCCAAGCAAGCTTGGTACTCATTCATCGACCCACTGCAGTAGAGATGAAAGGCTGAGTCGACCTTGTACAACCCGAGAATAGAACCTGGACATGTGGTGTGGAGCGCGATACGCTACCACTCGAACACTGGGCATTATGTTACAATACAGTCGAGAAATAACACGTGATTTGGCATTCCTCTCTCCCTACGCTTCTATATACTGCTCTTTTCTTCCCTCTAAGATTTCATAGATTTCCTCTTAATAGCATAATCCTTTTAAGTTAAACGTTTATGTAACCAAATACCAAGCTTGATAATTACGCAGAATTGGGTATTAGTCATTAATAGCAGGAATATATTTATTTAAAATAGAGGTTAAGTTGTATATTAACTAGCATTTATAATAATTTACGAAGACTTCGTTTTTCAAATATATCATTATGGTAATATATTTATGGTTAATGTACTTAAGAATTCATTCGATATCCATAAACTCCGATAATGCACTTAAGCTTTAATGAATAATTGAAACAGTAAGTTCTACTTCAAGGAATAAACGTATATCAAAAGCACGAACGCATACACAAATATACAAACATGTTTTTCTCTTCTCTAATTCCTTTCCAATAACGTTTTAAACTAAGGCAGCAGGGAGTTTCTTAAATGGATTGATATAAGTAAATTTTATTCATTAATTAGAATATTTAAATATCCGTAGCTCAAAAGATATGTTCCTCAGCGAATTACTTTAAATATTAATGATTATCTATAATTAAAATAGGTGTTTTCTTTCTAGTGCAATGTCAAATTCTTATATTCGTAACCACTTCCGGAATCTGGTTTGTCAATAAACGTTAACTTGCACACTATTGGCTCTATTTGAATGCTAAGCAAGGAGGTTTCATTATTATTCGAAAGTTTTCTAATTTAAGACATTTTATGATAGCGTTATTTAATAAGCAATTTAACTTAATTTCATTCAGCATTCACACAGAATATAATTAGTAATATTTAATCCGTTTGAATACCAAACCAAGAATGTTTAAAAGTCAAAATTTGATGTAGGTTTAAAAAAAAATGAAAGTACAACTAGAATATCAAATTAAGTGACAACTGTAGTGAATTTTATTATGAGGATCGAAACATATACACACAAACTTATGCTTTTACATAATATCAGTACTCTTATACCAAATTCCCAGAAATCAAAGAAAACAAAGCAAAAATTGTTTGTAATGCAATACAAGTCAAAAATGAGATAACCACAGAAGTGCAATACTAAACATAGCAATAGTTTAGGAACTAATATTATAGGGTTTAATGTAATTCTAAAACAAGCAAACTGTTCCTTATACTTGCCAATTCAACTGCATTGAAAGAAGAGGGAATAACGTAAGAATAAGATTCTATAAATTCTAAGAGGTTAAACACATAATACAGGATGAAAAATACCTGAGATAATATAAATTATTTTCCAATGCTTAATACCAAGTAAAATAATTTATTTATTTATTTATCTAAGAGAGTAAAAAATAATAAATTTTTAGATGACAGTATAACAGTACAACACGTCTAAAACGTACATAGGTCTAAAACATACATACTTATACTGAATAAAGTAACTTGTATGAAATATACCGAACATATTTCATTCCCTATATTATTTTTAACTAGTGCTCTCAATTTATTTATATAATGTAACTGTAAGAATACCGATGATTATTTTTATATATATATTCAACCAAACTTCAAATTTCATTTTAAAGAAAACAGAAAGTATACCATTAAAACAAACATCTAGTAATAAAAATTTAAGTTTCAAAACTGTTGTGGGTAATTGATTAAATCCTCAATGTATGTTGTTGCATATTAAGTTTTTTAAAATCAATTAATTTTGTTGCAAATTCCCTAAGCAAATTTAACCTAATAAGAGAACAACTTAGAATTTTCTCAGTTTTTCGGAAATATAACTAATTTCATTCTAGTAATTATGTATCACATAAGAGTCTATTATAATACTTTTACCTTTTTTTTTTCGATTCAATACAGTATATTATTTAACGCTACTTATTTATCAGAAATACACCAGAATAAAGCCTGTGAATTTTAGGTGGAAAATTGAAATTCATTTTCGTGTCCTCTAAGTAAATTTGAAAAGATCTTTTTAATTCTCTCTTGAATGAAGAAAACCACATTCAAAATTTAAAGACTATTATCTTAAGAAATTTAAGCGAAACTTGAACGATGTAATCTCCCCTTTCTGTAATTTTATGGAACCAAACTATATAATTTGAATAAACATTCCTTCATTTAATTTAATTTTAAAGTACTTCACAAAAATTCCATTCCTTTATAATCTCCCCTCACTGTGTACACAATTGAAGTATTACTTAATCAGTTTCAAGGAACTTAAATAAACACGAAGCTATAAAATAGAAATTTTTATTTAAAAAATAAAAATAAATAAATAAAAAAGATGGAAAATTCGATTAGTTGCACTCAAGTGTAAGGCAATGTCTTGTTTTACCCCACAACCAGATTATTCTCATTTCATTACATCAGTAGTTTTTTAAATTTTTTTTTTATTTTTACTCAACTCTTAAAAGAAACAAATACATTTTAAGGTTTTTAACAGTTAATGCTTTGGTACAAGAGAGGAAATAAATACTGAATTAGATAGGTCACTTAATATACGATGTGTATTAAACTAGTTAAAATCTATATATCATAAGCAAATATGTTTCAATTATAGATTTTAATACTTAACTGTTAAGATTTGTTGAGTGCTATTGTAGACTTAAACTGATGCATTTTTTTAATGTTTAAATCAAATTTTAGTGAACTTTTAACGTTAAAATATATGTATTTTTCTAATTTTTTTAGATGATACAAAAAGTATAAACACTTAATTTGAAGTTTGAGAAAATTTTCATTTTCTTTAGTAGAGCCACTAGGGATATACAGATAAGACTTTCATATTAGTACTATCCCTTCTGAGTAAAGCCTCATAAAGTACAGATAAAAAAAAAAAAAAAAAAACATCTTTACTAAACCTTCAAGTGATGAGAAAAAGTTGCTCGATTCACCCCCCCCCACCCCGCACAGTGCTACCATTTTTCAAACTGGTGTGTGTTTATCTGGGGAACAAAAAATGCATAAAATAAGTAAATCAACCGCAAACACTTCAGTCATTCAAACCGCAAACACTTATTAAGTCATTCAAACTCTTAAGAACAGGGATAAATGTCCGATAAAACCAAGTGCTTCTGCTTATACGAGTTACTCTCAAGGTCATAGTATTGGATTTCAGAATATTCGCATTAGTTTTACAGATAGCAACGCAATGCAATGCGTTCGTACTTTGCAAAGACGTATGAACACTGAGAACACTAGACTAGAACAGCACGCTGCAGTTAAAGGTCTTAAGCTTTCTTGAGGCTCCGGGCCCCTACACAAAAAAAGACCCAAGGCCCCTACACAGATATAGGCCCCACTTGTGACTCTTAAAAGTAGGCAAATTGTCAAATATTCGTACAAACAATTACCCAAAACAAATAAATGTACATGATTTACAATCGCACAAACTGGTTTGACCGACTGCCGCTTTTTGATTGAACGAATAATGAGGGTGTATTGTGGTAGTCCTAGGTCTATACATGGACAACGGTCATCACATGTAGCCAGTTGAAATATCGTCTGAAATTCCCAGTTTTTCGGAGAATACAACAGGAAAAAATCATTTGACTTTTGAAATTATTCAAATCATGGTCTTATTAAGGCTGGGTCGAGAACGAGACGAGGCCCTGAGTTCACAGGTCTGATTGGCCCGTGCCTTAAGACGTACTTGTTAAAAGGGTGAAAAATGCCTTATTAATATTCATTTCTGTTTCGATTAGCTCAACCATCATATACTTGCTAAGCTAAATCCATTACTTACTGGTTAGAGATGCTGAGCTATGAATTAAATAACTACATAAAGATTTATTTTAAAGATAAAATCGACGAAACTGAGTAAATAAATTAACTTGTATATAAGTATCAAAATAAATAATTTTTGGATTTAAATAATATATTTAAGTTCAATTTTGAAATACTAAACAGGTAATTAACTGGCTATAAAGTCGATTATTTTTTTTAGTTTAATTTAATCGTATGAAAAATCTTTATATTACATTTTTTTATTGAGTTCTCTTACAGATCTAAATTAAAGTTTTAAATACAGTACAGTAGAATTGTACGCTGTAAATTAAATGAATTGATAAGTATAAATAACTAAGTTTTCTTAAGAGTTTTTTTAAGAATATGATGACCTGTGATGGTAATATATATCCATTGTTAATGAAAATTCAATTTCGAACTTTATGAAAGCATCTTTTATCTTGACATTATCGTCTTCAAAAGTGTCGGTAAAATGAACTTTATTTGAATTAGTTCTCTCTCACACACACACATCGACAAAACAACTAGAAATCTTCAATAAATTACGGAAATTTCAATTTTATAGCAAATGGAATTTATTACTGTTAGAAAAGTAATTAAACTGATTTTAATCTGCATCTGAAATCTGATTTAAAATCAGATCCTTTAGAATATCTTTGACGACGAAAAGAAGTAAAAAGAATGAATTTTTTTTTTTAATCTTGGAGAAAAAAACTAGTAATTACGTTTTGAATTCAATTTATACCAGAAGGTCGTAAAAAATCGCGATAATTGAATAATTTAAATCCAACATTCCAATAAGGAAGCTGGTAAAAAAAATGGTAAATATGATTTGTAAATAAAAGATAAAATATTCTCATTTTGAGTAGGCAAAGGAAGAAATAATTGCATTTCACAAATATATCAGCCACCAAGTAAAGAGAAATAATTTTTTAATAAAATATTTAATTTTTTTATGTGTTTATCGATTAAAGGATAATTTAAGATGCCATTTATATTAAATTCAACTTTGTAAAATTCAAAGCATATTCATCTTGACTGAGTTTATTTTATTCTAAATATGATTAACATAATCTACAATTGTAGATTTAAATTAGGATAAAAAAAAAACCTGCATATATTTTCTCAGAAAAAAATTACAACATTTTATCAATACTAAATACTTTTAATTATTTTTCCAAGAGAAAAATAAGTTGCAAATGTGAACATCTAAGTAATAAATAATCACTTAAAGGTTACGAATTTTGTAAATTAAAAAAGCTTGAAAGTAATATTTTTTAATAGAAGTGGTAAGGTTTAGTTTGTTGTTGTTGTTGTGAAGCATTACATTTAATGTTCAAAGACAGAAGAGGTAATTAATTAATCTTACTTCGAATAATCAATTAAAATAACTTGAAAATTTAGTTTTTCAAAAGAAAGATAAAGATTAAAAAGTAATAAGAAACAAGACTATTCTATACAAGAGCTTATGCAGTAAAAATTTGTTAAATTATTTTCGGTGCATGCATACTTCTTATTAATAAAGTTAATAATGAAAAATTGTTTTAAAGTCAATTCCTACTTAGGTGGGTAAAGAAAAATTCTACTTCAGTTATTTTTTATCAAATAATGTGTAAAATAGAAATGTGTGTATATACATATGACAGAATCACAATATTAAGTGGCAAAATAGAAAAAGTGTTTCCTTGCAATTTTCCATTTTCCTTTCTATATATGGTGTTGGACTATTTTTGTTTTTGTTTGTTACTGTTTATTCATTAACTATAAATTTAATAATTCTAATAAAATGATATTGTAAAAAAAAATAACATTTTCAGAAGCTGGGCCATCCCAGGTGGGAATCGGACCCATGACCTTTGGATTACAAGTGCAACGCGCTATCCATTCTGCTACAGGGACACAACGAGCGATTTTCCTTTCTATATATCGTAAAATCCGGCGTATAACGCGCACTTTTAACACAAAAAATAAGATGGAAATTTAAGGGTGCGCGTTATACGCCGGGTATAAAAACGATAGCTTTAAAAATAACAAAAGAGATGAACATAAAAAAAATTTTCTTCTATTTGTGTCGAAATACTGTTTATTTAAAAGAAATGACTTGCTTTATGAACTAAAAGAGATGTAGTTCTAGAAGTATAATATTTTTTTCAAAAATTTGGAATAATACCTCGACTTCAAAACATAAGAGCAATGTATACTAAAGTGACAGATTTCTTCGTAAAAAAGGAGGTGCGCGTTATATGGCGAATATACCTAAAAATTAAAAAATGTAGCTTGAAAGTATGGGTGCGAGTTATACGCCGGATTTTACGGTATATGCTGTTGAATTATTATTTCCGTTCGTTACTATTTATTCATTCATAAATGACATTCTCAGGCCATCCCAGGTAGGATTCGAACCCATGATCTTTGGATTACAAACCTGTGCGCTAACCATTGCGCTACAGGGACACAACGAGCGATTTTTCTTTTTTATGTATGGTGTTGGACTATTATTTTTTTGTTACTATTTATTCATTAATTAGGTTAAACTAATGAATTAATATTTGAAACATAAACTGTATTCACATTAAGTGAAAAGTTTAAAAAAATTTAGAAGTTTAACAAAAATGTATTTGAACTTGAATGGATGAATAGAAAGTATTTTATTAGCTATTGAAAAATTTTGAACAATATATATATATATATATATTGAGATTGTGAATTAATAGTAGGAATTGAAAAAATTAATTACTCTTTACTTTTTTTCTATGTTTACATTCCATTTGGCTTATGTCGGTCGGTATTGAATATATTTATCACGTGCTTCTTATAGCGACAATGAAATATTCTTTTCATTAGTTAAAGTAGGATAATTAAATATAGACTGTCTGGTAACTGTGTTTTGATTAAATTAAAATAAATTTTATTACTAATTGTAAATTATGTATATATATATACACACACACAAGGGCTCGGTACATGCAAAGGTTATCTATGTTGGAAGATTTATCACAAATTTCAGCGGCCGTCATTGAGAATTTGATTTTAATAGCATTTAGCTTTTACTCCATGATTTAAAGCTTGATATTTGGTACTAAGATAGAGTTAAATTAGAACCATGTTATCAAGACGATGAAAAAGAGGAGAAGCGTGCTGAGCATGTTGGAAGAGTTAAAAGAAACCATGGTAAATGACTCCAACATTTTCAGATTTAGAAGACTGAATGCCTCGGATTTACATTAATTTAAGTCTTTTTAGGCTAAGGTTGCATAAATAATAGGAAATTTTATACCTACACAGTTGAATTCAAATTGAGGAGATGCTATGATAGCAAGAACATTTAAAATTTTCTGCGTATCATAAGCGAAAGTAATTTGCATCTAAAATAATTAGGTATAAAATTAATATTAAGGCAGCAAATAAATTGAATATATTTCTATAATATTAACATCAAATAAAATGATTGAATATTCAAAGCATATACTCTTATTCAATAATTTGATTGACCGAAATACGTATTACGTTTCCGTTATATGTTAGGGAAGTTTAATTTTTTTCATATATTTAACGGGCTTAATATATGAACTATTTTACCTTTTCTGTTATCTATTTGAATAGCAACACTTATTCAGCAATTACAAAGTATGGAAATTAGCATATTAACTGAATCGGAGTTAGCGAACAATTAAAGGTTATTTTTTCTGAATCTTAAAAAAATCTAATAAATCTCAAGATATTATATGTACATTTTATTGTAACAAACAAAAAAAAAATATTAATTTAAAGTTTTTTACAAAACCACATTAAATTGGAATTTAAATCGTGAATAACTTTCTTAACCTGAAAACCATTCTGCTTATATCAGCATTACTGATAAGTTCATAAAATACACTTCAATTTCCTTATATTCAAATAAGTCATATATACATATATTACAACCGTTAAAGGCGACTGATGTATGTTAAATATGACATTTGCTTTAAGCCCCATTCTTCAACTACAGTATTTGAAGCTGCTTATGTTTAAAATTGACTCGTCATGCTATAGACCCACAATGTGTGTATTACTCACTAACGCAACTAAGGTTTCTGTAGAGATTGATTGCTTTGACAGACAGAAACGATTGGGTAAGCTTATGGATGGAACTCAAAATCGATATCAACTCTGAATTAAACATAAGTGCAGTGAAATACGTTTAACGCGAAAACGCTTATGACAGAAAATCGGTAAACACGAAATAATACAATGGTCCCAACAAACTAACAAGAGTTTTCATGTATTTTTTTCTTAACACGAAATGAAATTCGATTAACACGAAAATATTTCCTATCTAAGAATGAACAAAATACCAAAAACACCAGCCATGTAGGCGAAATTTAAAAGGGGTGTTTGAGAAAATTCCTGTATTATTCGACTTCCCTTCTGTATTATCTGAAGAATTTGTTGCAGTAGATGATGATAATGCGTACACAACCACAATTATGGTAGGCAAAGACATTTTGGAGTTAGTTCAAAGGTAACAGATATCATCGGCGTAGATTTTGGCGACGAAAACTAAATGAATAAACAGCTACTGTTCAAATGTCATTCGAAATAAGGAACATCATGAAAAGTAGGAGCATTTTTCTCACCTTTCTATTGGTGAAATGAATGACAAAATAAACGACATTTGTTGACATTGATGCTAAAAAAATGCAAAGAAAAATATGAGATTATTTTCTAAAAATTCAATAAAAGTTTTATTATAAAAAATCTAAAAATTTGTATTAAACCTTTCTATAAGTCCTTATAAATGATTTTAGTTTATTGGTTTTTATTAAATACATGCATATATACATATTGTTACATAGATCCGAGGCTTCGGGGATTTTATGCAAAACATTCACAAAGAAAATAAACAGTTCTTCAAGAGCGATGCGAATTTAATAACAAAAATCCAATCATTTAAATGCAGGATTCAGCAGCAATATTCACAGAGTAAATATCCAAAGGTCTTCACACCTTCAACAGCAATAAAACACAATAACCAGTGTTTAAAAATACACGTAAGTAAAGATTATTCACTAGCACAGCCGAGCTTATCACTAGTCAAAACAATCCTAACTACTCGCTGGTTTAATCCAGACTCCCCGCCTTCCCGGCGAGCATCTTATTTATAGGCGCGACAGAAACTTCTAGAAATATAGTCGCTTGTGACATTAGTGGAGAGATCCACTACTTTCTAGAAGATTCCAGAGGGTTCCGAACTCGCCAACATGGTCGCCAATGACCCCAAAATGGTCGCCAACTTGGTCGCCAAAAATGATGCAACTTGGCTCTAGTGGCAAGATTTCGCCAGTTCTCATTGAACCGTTATTATAACGTAAGGGGTGGCATTGCTTGTGAATGGTACAATTTTAACATGAAATAAACATAACATAGAGTATTATAAATGCATTAAACACTCAAATACAAATTATTTACACTATTTACACAAAATTCGTAACAATATCTATATAAATAAAATAAACTCTAATAAGCTTAAGTCTGTTCATATATGATTTTTTTTTTTTTTTTTTTGCAATTTCCTTTAACTCGAAATTTTTTTATCCCAAAAAAACATTTCAGCCCCCACAGTTTCATGTTAAACGATTTTTATTGCACTTGAAACTAGTTTGTTTTTAATAATAAAATAACACCTGAATCGCATGTATATACATATTGCCATAAATGAAAGTATAAGAACTTTAAAATAGGAATATTAGTATAATTTAATTCATTTTTTGCTTCACTAGTAGTCTATATAAATAAAAATGAATGTTTGTGTGTGGGTGTGTCTGTATGTCTCTTATGCCTTCTAAACCGTTCATCCGATTGCGATGAAACTTTGGGGAATGGTTAGACGCATGCCCGCGAAAGTTTCTGAGTTTGTAAAATTGACCACTAAGGGGCATTGTGGGGTGTTTAAAGGGCGTTGGGGATATATATTCCCATTTTTGGCAATCCGCTACAAAAAGTGTTTAGCGAAAATTAACATCTAAGGGTCTTTACGGGTGAATTAGAAATAAGTATTGCCGTTTTTGAACTATTAGATATACAAACTTGAAACTTGGTAGGCAAGTTCTTTTCATAAAGTAGAGATCCCCTACAAAAAGCATTTTTGCAAAAAGACAACTAAGGAGCATTGGAGGGGTTTAAGAGTCGATAGAGATAAATATTCCCATTTTTGAGCTGTTAGACTTACAAACTTGAAATTTGGTAGCATGTTTCTTCCAAAAATTAGATATTTTCTCCAAAAGTATTGTTGCGAAAATTGACTCCTAATTGACATTGCGAGGCATAAGGGGCGTTATAGATAAATGATCAAGTTTTTGAGCCATTAGACGTATAGGCTAGAAATTTGATCAGACCGTTCTTTTGATGGAATAGAGATCCGCTTCAAAATGTGTTTTGAAAATCAACCCGAAGTTACGTTGCAGGGTTTAAGGGACGTTACAGATAAACATTCTAATTTTTTAACTCTTAGACGTACAGACTTGAAATTTTGTTGGCAAGTTTGTTTTGTTGAATATAGATCTGCTTAGATCGGATTTTATAGAAATTGACACCTATGAGGAGAGTGGTTAGTATCTGGCACTTATTTATAGAAAATGAAAATAAAAACCCTTATAATCGAACTACTACTTACAACTTTAATGACATTTTTTATGTATGTTACATTTGTTGAATGCAAATCTTCATAGAAAGAATTTTCCAGAAATTGATACCTATGAGGGAGCAGGAGTCTTTTGCGGTGTATTGATAAACAAAACTCCCGCTTTCTAGCCACTAGATCTAGAGTAATGAAATTTAGTATGCAGGTTTTTTAGTTGAATTGAAAGGGTTTGTTAAACAGGTCCTATACAGAATATCAGCTCTTAAACGTCGTTACTGGATCTTATTGATAAAAAAAATTTCGTTTCTGAACCATTAGATTTAGACTTAAAATTTCGCAACCATGTTATTTTTATTAAGTAGAGATCTTCTTAAAATGTGTTTTCTTGGAAATCCACTTGAGGAGGGCCTTACGGAAGTGTAAAAGATAACTCTACTTCTGTTTTAGAAATTTTTATTTAGACAGTTAGTTCTTTTAAAATCAAGAGGCTAGAGTTATAAGACTATTTTACTTAACAATCGAATTCTTAATGCTAAGATATCAATAATTTATAGATATAGATAAACTGTTTACATTCATATAACATCATGAAATATCAAGCAAAGTGGATGGGTAATGGCAAATACTTCATAAAAATGTAAGCATTTTTCGTATGGCAAGAGGAACTAAACACCCTGTCCTGCCGAATTGATTCACCACATTCGTTGGCACGAATTGAAGTCATAAAAGGTCAAATCCGGTATAGTGGTTAGTGACGCTAAATGCTGTGCCGTAGGGCATGGGTTCGAATCCCGGAGAAGACATGGATGTTTGTAAATGCATAGTGCGTTTAAGGAAAGAGGTTCTAAATAGCTGTCGAACGGAAAGTTCTCTCGTGAGGTTGGTGGAAACGGAAGATGGGAGGGAGGCCCCTGACCACCTCCAGGGTGTTCACCCTCTAAATTAGGGTGGAACCGAGCCAAATCATACTGTCACCTATACGGTACTCAAAGTTAAGGCTAATGACAGGCGTACATCCAGCCCTTAGCCGCGAAGAATTCTGTGGACCTCGATTTGGCAGCGTCAGACAGGTGGCATTAGTAAAAACAACAGCAACAACAACGAAGTCCTGAAATGTCAAATCAGCTGTCACTGAATAAATATTATCCTTAATGTTTCATGAAGCAAACAGAGATTCGAAAATGTAGTTCGAATATTTTTAATCATGTAAAAAAAAAAAAAATTAAAAATGTCTTTACTTGGACCTTGTTTTTCTCAATCCCTACTGTTAGTTCACTCTCTCTCTCTCTATATATATTTATTTATATATTTACCTTGTTAAAATTTTCAATCTTTAATAAAATACATTCTATTTATCGAATCAAGTTCAAATACATTTTTTAAAATTTGTAGTGGATGACACTTGATGTTAATACAGTTTTTTCAAATACTAATTAATTAATTTAATTCAATTTAATTAATTACAGGGTTTTGACGCCAACTTAGATTCGTCACTATTGTTGTAAGAATGTAACTGTTAAAACAAAGACAAAAGTTGGCGTCGAAAACCTGTTTTCCAGCCAAACTGGGTGAGCATTGTTACAACAGGCAGCCAAATTATGCTCTTTTTTCAATTATTACTATTAGTTCACTTTTTCCCTATATATATAGCATTCAAATTTTCAATCGTTAATAAAATACTTTCTATTCATCCCTTCAAAGTAGGGATTGCTTTTTTTTATATATTACTTGTGCATGTGTTTAAAATACTTATTGATAAAAAAATAGAGTATTTGGATCAATTTCTCAATGCGATTATAAGCTGATCATTGAACTGGAATGATACATATCGATAAAAAAAGGGAAAGAGAGTCAAGTTTTTCTGAAGTATTTTTCCATGCTAGAGCCTACATACAATACAATAAAATATAACAATAAAAATAACATGAAATTCATTATCCACGTTATAAAAAATTAAGTTTGGTTTAATGCAACGCAGTTTACCTTAAAGATGTTCAAGTAATTGTTTAATATATTTCGCGTTATGGCAACATAAATATAACCGGATGTGCTACACGAGAAATGCGATTCTTTCATCTCAGTTTATTAACTGTTTGATTTAAAAACAAATAAATGAAAGACGAAGGAGACCACACACACAGAAGAAAAGTGAGTGAGGAAAATTAACCGATAATGGTCTATCGAAAGAAAACAAAAATATCTAAACCACCCATCCGAAGATCTCCGACTCAATCATGCTTTCAAAGACATTTAGATCCGGTATGTAGTCCAAACGAATACGGACTCAATTACGGAAAAGTGGAGCTGAACCTTGGTGGGAGGAAATGTACTTTTGAGAACGGTAATTGGATTATCGACAACCACTTTCAGCGGTCTTCTACACCCATAAAGAGAGTGGACAGGCCCTCTGAAGAATTGCAAAAACTCGTCGAAGAGAATAATTTTTTGAAGCTGAAAGTTGAAGTGTTGCTCACGCTGTTGTCCGAACTGAAAATAAAGATGAGTAACAATCAGAAGAACACTAAGAAATTTAAAGAAGTTTGAGTGGTACTTAATTTCTTAACAGTTTGTAGATATAGTCAAGTTTGAACATATGTATAAAAAAAAGAAAACGTATTTGGATGAAAGTAAAGAAAATCTTTTAGAAACAACGGGAATAATTTCAAAATTTAAATTACATCTCAAGTTTCTATTAACTCAGAAAATAATTGCTAAAATGCGGATTATACCTACGGTAACAACAATTTTCTGTAGTTAAATCTAATATAACAAATTATTCAAATGCATAATTTGTTTTCCTTTTCATTTAGTGTTAGTTAATAAGTTTTTTTTTTAATGTCACAGTAATACTTTTTAACAGTTACATACTTGTGATGACGAATAAAATAAACAAAAATTTAACATAATTTACTCCAAATTAATAAATATGCTTTAGAAATATTGTTTTACCGTTTTGGAAATTTATATTTCACATTTAACCCCCTTTATTTGAGAGACTAGAACTAAAATTATTGATTTTGTTGTAGCTAAAATTATAAAGACAGTATTTAGATCTGTTGAAGTTTCTATCTTGGTAATGCAGTTGATCACCAAGACAGAAATGCCTTCAGAGAATTTTAATATTTTATCTAAATTTACAATTTTCACTTTGTTGTAATTTTAAGTAGGCGAGTTGAACATATTTATAGTAAACTAAGAAACATTATCGCCAAATCAAAAGATTTCTCCAGTTCAAAAAATGCTGCTTCGTCATTATTATTATTTCAGGACATGTGCGACAACAGTTTTCATTATTGCCTGCTGTTCACGACATTTGTCTTTTGATTTGACGAAATTAATCAACAGTATAATACGTATGCACCAAGAGCTTCAGATTGTCTTTTAATTTCCAAACCTCCAAAAAATTATAGAAAGTTTCATATGTTATCATAAATGTGTGGTTTAGTTGCTACTCAGAACATCCAATAGAAATCTAGTTTCCAATGTATTCCCAGTGAAAATAAAAATTATAACTTTGAAATGTACTTAAGTATTATCGCAATCTATTAGCGACTTTATATGGAACAAAGCACATGGATGCCAATTCAGCGTGTACGACACATGGAAAATCGGGGTTTCCGACGGCGAGTTATTAATAGAGTTGGCGATTGTTGCGATAATACCTAAGTACCCTTTGAATATTACGTTATGTATTTTAAATGGAGAGCACGTTTCTAAGTGTCAACAAAATTGTCAATTTTTTCTTCTAACATTTTTGTAAACGTGATCTTCATCTTATAGGATAAGGATAGTATTTTGAATATTTGATATGTGCGGTCATTTAAGTTTTATCAACATTTTCGGAGTCAAAGTGTACATTTCAGCATATTTTCCTTCTGTATTTTGTAAAGGACATTGATGTTTTTCTATGTTGTCATCAGTCTTCAAAATTTTGGTGGCAGTTAATATCCTTATGAGAAACAAAATAATAATAAAAATAATAATATTTGCAGTTTTAGAAAAAAAGGGAATATTTGTCAGCACATCAAGCTTTGGTTCTCCAGCATAAGTTAATATTCATCTTTGGCTTACATTTGACATGTATTGAACACTTACGAAAAAATCGCCAAATTCGACGAAAAATACCAAACTTGGCATTCATACGTACACTGTATTTGAAATACCTTTTCATCATCTGTGGTAACGTTTAACTGAAGTAGCTAAGAATTAAATGAGACATAGTTGTTAGTACTAAGAATGAGGGTAGTTAAATAAAGAAATATTTCTCGAACATTCAACATAAGCGACCCAGTTTTCAGTCAGAATTTTCATCGTGTCCCTTTCCATACAATAACAAGGTATTGAATACAATAATATACTTTGACGCTAAAGCTACACAATACGACTTTTATAATATACCGTACAAATTATCAAGAAAAGTATTAAATTTTGTACATAATTTTGTATATGACAAGCCTATGGGAGAGTCACTAGTAATTATTAAACTTGTTCGTAAGTTAGTTTTGATAAATTAATTAATGAATTTATAATTTAGCAGTATTGATACAGTTATAAGTATATTATATCACTGTGTAAATGCGTGTTTTATGTTTTATTATGTCATGATGTATTTTGTTTTGCTTCCTTTCAGTAAATTAATATTTTTTTCAAAAATAATATTTTATTTTTGATACCCTCGATCTTTCCACATAAAGTTATCACGACCCCAAGGGGAGGGGGCACGCTCCACAGTTGAAGAGATGTTGAAATAAAGTATTCATCCAACAGTTGGGTGAAAAGTAGTAGGTCTGTAATGGAAAAGAAACGATGCAATCAGGTAATATGCACTATTTTATCCGTGTGTGATTATTATTCAGATTTCCTTTCAGTGTATGTTTAGTCGCCAGGCTCGGTTTATTTTTAAGCACATTAACCCTAATTTTCGATGCTGAACCTACAGAGAACACTAACACTTGCAAAACTTGATTATTGATACTTGATGTTGAATTCTTAAGCTATAAATATGTTTTAGTGAAACAGGGATTTTTCAAAATTTTATTTCTACGCACAAAGAGGACGATTGAACGAGTTAAATAATTTGACTAAAGATTATAAAAAAGTATTTTTGAGCTCTATCTTCTTATATATTGGTGTAAATAAATTAATGATGATATAGTGTTCTTCTATTGTACCGCCCTACAGAAGTGTTTGGTACTTACGTATTACACTTGTTAACTATAGCGAGTACATTTTGAATGTTGCTTGACTGGTGTTTATATGGTAAAAATAATAAGTGAAATATTTATATTCCATTTGATTTATTTTCCATGTTACTACGTGACACAGTACAAAAACAAATGTATTTAAAAGATTAAGTCGGATTGAAAATGCCACATCCTCCACCATTTACACTTTCCTCTTTGGTCGTACTTTTTCCTCGACCACGTTTTTTCGTATCCGGCTTTCTTAATCTCTAGTCAACCCTCGGGTTGCCAGATCCTTCTATATATGCTCGACCTGCTGCCATATCTCAAGGTCGATCACACATTCGTTGCCAGGTTCGGGGGGACCCCAGATTTTTACAGCAACGTCTACTAATTTCTTTAAATCAAGGAGCGTCGTTAAATGCAGCCAATAATGCGCGCATGTTCCTAAATTATAATAGTGATAATAGCTTTTAACGAAGTTCTTCGATATGACGATATTTTTTTATTTGACTAAATTTCTCGATGGAGTAATATGTAACTACCAGGTATTCTATACTGTCACAGATAATACCGTAAGCTTCCCAAGGCAAAAGAATATGGGAAAAGTAAACAAGTCTTTCTAAAAAGAAATCCTATCGAAAAAGTAACTTCATTGAAAATTAGTGTCGGTCACAATTGGACTGAAGATTAAAACGTCCACAGGTTGTTAGATACTTAATATTTTCTTAGACATTTAAATTAAGATTATTGATCATAAAGTGATATGTTTTGATATTAATTTACTCTTTTGAACATTATTTTACATCAAGTTTCGTATTAATTTGTAGGAATGGAGAACAGTTATTGATTGTCATCTAAGCAAATAATAGCAATATAACAACGAGAGAAAAATACTAGAACAAAAAGTAAAATGATTTAAAAATTTAAAAAAAAAACTCATTTTTCCAGTATATTTGTTTCAAGATTTTAGTCGGAACTCTTCTTACAGTTTTATTTCCTTTGTAAATTTATTATACATAGTCATTTACTATTTTAATCACCTTTATCTCAAGATGGTTACTTGTCTACTAGAAAGTTGCAACAAGCCATTTCGAATATTTATGACAAAATATAAATTTTCTTTCATTCGGCTATTTTTTTGACAATTTTGTAAGCCTACAATTCCAAAAACATATTTGAAGTAATACTATGAGATTTAGATTGGATTTTGTTTCTTCGAAAAATATATAGTAACGGACATTGCAGTAAAAATATATGAAACGTGTCACAAAATTACTTTCTTCTTTTTATAAAGAAGTTAAACCTTTTATACGACACCCAAAGAATTTCTACAGAGGATTTTTTTCGAAAGACGAAACACACATTTTAGGCCAACTTGATAAAAAAAATGTCCCGAAATGACCATGAGTAAAATAGAATCAAAACTATCAAATACCAGGTTAAATAAAATAGAAATAAGTGTATTTGCTTCCCGAAATCTTGTTCATTCTTTCTCTATACAACGTAGGTTTACGTTTATTTGATTTTCTGGATAAGAAAAAAAAAACTATTTTTGTCCTGTTACTTCAAAAAGTCACCAGTTTTAGAAAGGAATGTGGGAAGCTATGGATTTAACATTTTCTGCTTCAGTATTTCAGCTATTCTGCAGCATAGACAGGCTTGATTCTTTACAAGAATAAGCTGTACATTTTTTTAAAAATATTTTGTTATTTATTCCACTTGGGTATATGCCAAAGATATTTTTTTGTGTCCTATCAAAGAATGGATTGTTGCTTGCCCCTGTATAGAAAAATATACCGTATTTCAAGTCCATTCGAATTTCTAGAAATCAGAGTGGAATTTTTTTTACTCCTTTTTACTCCCACATACATACATACGCACTTATATATTTGTCTCTCTATATTAAAGTACTCCAAAAATTGTCAGTTTCCAATGTTTTCCCAAAATATAGATCTTTTTGTATTCCCCACTCCGTAAAGGAAAATAAATCATATGATATACCAGCAATTGTTATTTGTTGTAGTGTTTTGTCCGGAAAAAATATATTTCATCAACTCAAAAGCATGAGGGTATAGTTTGAACAATAAAGTAAATGAAACATAGATAATAACATAAACATAGTTCATTAGATGTTCGGTAAAATGTGGTAAATATTTTTGTACCGAACCTGTGTTAAGTATTTTTTTTTTTGGAAAATGTTTTTGTTTAAAAAAAAAAAGAAAATTTTGGTAGGATTTTAATAGCATCTAGCTTCTTTGTATCTGACCAAATAGTTTAACAGTCGAATGATTAATAATTCGTACACCAAAACTGAATTAAAAATAAAATATTTTTTCACAAATATAGTGCGTTTATTAAACATTAAACTAAGAGTTTATTGCAAATTGAATTGCATTTATTGCATATAAAAGTTATTTGTACATAAAAACTTAAAACGCTTCAATATTATATACGTTTAAAAGTTGAATAATGCAGGTTTTACAGACTTTTAGATGTTTAAATTTCAAATGTTTTGCTTTATTCTTCAGCGAATTCTTAAAAAGCATGCTAGATATGTTTTTTAACTTTGAAATGCTTCATATATTCATTCGCCAAATATTTTACATCGTATCAAGCTGATTGTTTTCCCACTTCTTACATTTTTTTCATGATATTACTTTTATCCTGTTGGAATACTAACGCCATAAAACTTTTTAGAAATATGAAGAACTGCGAGGGCGAGGGAAGGCTTACCTCAATCGGATCTTTGAAATAAACATTTTCTTTTGTCAATTAGGAAAATATTTACGTGTATTACCATTACACACTTGGATTTTTTCCCCTTTGTGAATAACAAATGTGCACAATTGAATTATTCTAGTTAAATAAGTAGATTTATATACTTTTGCAAATATGACTTGAACACCATGTTCAATAACAGTTTTTATTTTTATTTTTTTAAATAATCATGATGCGTTGTAAAAATATTACAATGCAAGAAGTCAAAAAGTACTTCATTCAACTTTGAAATTCAAAAGGGATATAATTTAAATTACAAAAATGTATAAGTTACCCAAATTAAAACAATAAACATAAAAAACAAATTTTTCTGACTAAAGCTGCAATAAAACAAAATACGTTTAGAAACTTACATAAAAATGTTCCAATTATTTAAAAAAAAAATCAAACTTTATCTAAAAATATTATTTGTTTGTATTGTAAATTAAATAGTAGCAAAAATTCGATCTAATTAATTGCAGCGTAGAATCTGGATTTTAGTTCAGAAATAGAAGTGGGAAAAAGCAAAATGTACACTTTACAAAACTGCATACACTGAAATGTAGCGGTGAAAGATACGGTGATCATAACAGCTACTAAATAACACCTCCACGACCAATCCAAACTGGTACCTCAGCACTCAGGCGAGATGTAACGTCGTTGTGGTAGTGATAACGCGCATCCTCCTGTTTAAAACTGTAAATACCTGGCATTTTTCCAGTGAAAACTGTTAGTGGTAGAGGAAATTAATTGGAAACTAAAATCATGTCAAATAAGGATGCGTTCAAATCAGAACAAAGGGTTGTAATATGGTTTCTGATTGCAGGAGGGGAGGTAAGTACGGAAATTCATCGAGAAATAGTGACAGTCTGTGGCGAACAATATTTTGGTAGGAAGTCTTGGTAGAGTTGGGGTAAAATTTTTTTAGAAGGGCAGCAAACGGTATCCGATCACCATGAAAATGTCTTCCCACACATATCTCGTGAAACCAAGACACATTTTAAAAAATCATCTGGGAAATCTTAGAACACCCACCGTAGAGTCCGGATTTGTCACCCTCTGACTTCTAGTCCAAAAGGCTAAGTAAGACGGTATTACGTTTCTACTTTTACTATAAAGTGATGGAATCTCTGCAGGATTTCGTCTAGAATCAACCATGTTCTTTCTAGAGTGAAGACATAAACTAGTTGCTGAAAAGATGGGACCTGCGTTACAAAGCCCAAGCGATCTAATTTGATTTTTAAACAAATCGTTCTTTTTATTGAACTTGCCCACTTTTCATTTGGGCAACCCTTATATAATATTATTATTACCATTATTATTATTTGAGCGCAATGTTTTCTTCTAAAAGGTCATTGTAAAGTTCATGACATTTCAAAACACTGATGAAACCCATCCATCTGAAGTTCTAAGGCTTTTAATTCTTCTGATGGTTATTCTAACTGTAGAGCCACTGCGAGAATTAATGCTTGAATTTCTGCCTTACGAATACACTCCGCTCTTTGCTGAATCCTGTCAGCAAACTCTTCACGGATGAAGACTTGCAGCTCAGAAAATAATGGTTACCGAGACATGATATATACTGAAACTTCTCGGAAGTTCCATCTTCTACCTGTTGTTTCAACATCATTACGATTTCAGAAAATGTGAAGGTTTAACTTACTCAGTTTGAAGTATTTAGAAGGTTTTAATCCTTACAGTCTTTTACGATTCGCTCTTAGTACTCGACAAACACCCTGGAAACTTCCATATATTTTTTTCTGTTTTGTATTCAAGAGGACGGCGGTTTAATATTATTTTTGCTCTCTCACCTTATCTGAGGATTAATATTGTTTTGTTTTTTTCCTTTTAAATTCATGATTCGTTCATATACTAACCTTTCGTTGCGGTAACATTCGACTCCTTGAATAAGGACTGTGACCAGTCGTAAACACGTTTATTATTTATTAAAATTTTTCCAAACTTATACCAACATTTCGATAGGATATCCGGTATTTTCTTAATATTTTAACTAGGGTTTATATTTGTGATAGGATATATGTTGCGAGTACCTTCGAAGATCATAACATAACTTTGTTTCTTTTTATGTTATTATTTCAGGAAAAACGCGACATATATATATATATATATATATATATATATATATATATATATATATATATATATATATATATATATATACAGAGAGAAAGTGTTTAATATTGTGCAGTGTATATTATCTAGTTTTTAATAAACTAAATACACACAAACACTCAAATTTAATTTATAAAAGCTATAAAATATCGCCGCTCTCTTTTTTTTAAAAATTATATTTGCTTTAATTATTTCTACCAAGCATAAACTATATGCTAATTTTCATATGATGCATGAATATATATTTATGGGTACAGTACTTCATATCTCCCTTTTCCTAGCTATAATTATATTTATTTTAATTTATTTTCCAAAAAATTCGTTAAGTTTAAAATCAATAGTTAATATTTCCTTGTATAGTTTACAAAATACT
>BMAV01025106.1:367793-382533 GCA_019973955.1 Trichonephila inaurata madagascariensis | reverse complement strand
ATTAATTTTATTAATTAATGCTAATTATTTATTCAATAATTAGGTTTGTTCCCGAAAATCGATAAAATCAAAAGGAGCAAAATACAAGAATGGTGAACTTTCAACCCCGGAGCCCCCCTTCCCCCTTGAAAAATTTCTGTGTGCGCTACTGGGGCACGTACATAACAGGTTTCTTCGTAAAAAGGAGTTGCGCATTTTACAGCTAATATACCTAACAATTAAAAATTGCAGCTTGAAAGTCTAGATGCACGTTATACGGCGGTGCGCGTTATACACCGGATTTTACGGTAGATAAAATAACTACACATTCGTAGCATCTTGAAGATTCCTTTCGTTAGTACATATATTAAGTGTGTGCTAACATTTATAATATCAAAACAAGAATCCTTAAAACGCATTCTCAAATCTTTTAATTGTCTTAATTAGTTACTCAAATGTCTTTAATTCAAAAACCTATTTCAATTTAAAAAAAAAAAAATTTCTCTGAAAATAAAACTGCAAGTGAAGAATTCATTGAAAAACATTTTTATTAAACAGTGAATACATTATTATCTAATGATTATAATAGCATCCAAGAAATTTTTCCAAATTGCAAATTATTTTCGTTAACATAAATTTCATACAAAAAATTCATTTCATTGCGAAAAACGCGAATGTCAATAATGTATTTTTAGATACTCAAAATGTCTTTCCCAAATGTATTGCTCTTACTATTCCCGAAAGAATAGTATAAATTTACAATATGTATAATAATGAATATATAGGCAAGCAATTTTAAATGTATCTTTAAAAATATCAGTTTATAAAATGCAAAAAAAAATCCTAAATCTAAACGGAAGTTTTCAATTCCCATTTAGTATCTGAAAAGCATTAAACTTTATAATATATGGGCTGCTTTCTTATTTCACACACGTAATATCATACTAAAATGTCATGTTTAAATTTTAATTTGTACAGTATTTGATTGATAAGCATATTTTCGGAATAAAAAAAATGATTAAATATAAGATTATCTTTGACCTAAATTGTAAAATGAGAATTATTATTCTTTTTATGCGTCTATTAAAACACTCCTTTTTACAAAATTTTAAGTTATTTTTTCATAGTTACAAATATTAAGAACTCATATTACTGGCAGCATATATATTTATGTGTGAGTATATAAGTTTTTTTTTTTTTTTTTTTTTTTTTTTTTTTTTTTTTTTTTTTTTTTTAAGTTAACTTCTTATGGCAAGGTAGGGAAAAATTTGCATTACTCGATACCAGGTACGGTTACGCGATGAACGTAAGGTTAAAATGAAAGAAGTTCCGAATTTTCCCCACGTTTTTAAAAACGCCATCTAATGCATACTATCTATCTCAGACGAAAAAAAAAATAATAATAATTACAGAATCGGAAAGATCATTTTTTTCGCCACGATATGGTATATTTTTTTTTACAAAATAATTATATTTTCTATTTTTTACGATTTTTTTTTAAATGAGTCAAAATAGATATGTTTTTATAAAAATGGTTTCTAAATCATTCCCTTTCAGTTTCCGTTCGTGTTAATGAATTGATATTTTATCCTAAACAAGACCATGCTTTTCTTTTTTAGAATGAGCCATTAAAAAAAAAAGGCCGAAACCTTTTTTTTTTACGATTTTTCAAAAAATAATGAAAATTTTAATTAAATATTTAATAACTTCATTTTTTATAAAAATAATCTAAAAAAATTTTTTCCCATATGTAAAATAGTATTATCCGTAATATGTTCAAAGATTTAAAAAATGGGTAAGAAATTGCGGCTGTTAAAAATTTTTTTGTGTTTTTCGTCTATTAGCCATTTTAAGAGAATTTTTTTTATATATATATATATACTAAAGTATTATTCTTACACATTTTTTTTGTTTAAAAATTACCGTTGTTTGCAATCGATGTGAGAAATATTAAACCATTAACAAACCAAAGAAGTTAACTTCTACCGCGTGTTCACACTAATACACGCAATTTTTTTTTATTTCACACTTATAGTATATAACTTTGCATATAGATTCATATATTGCATGAATTAGAATACATGGAGAGATATGTCAGCGAGCAATTCTTGTTGTGTAGTGAAAAACACAAAGATTTAATCCAACCTGCAAACTAAAGTTAACTTTGTTGCAGAAAAGCATACATTTTCCCGAGAAGACATTATCCGAACAACTCAGAGCCTCAACTGTGCTTTAGATGTCTGGTCTTCGCAGGCAAGTTGGAATGAAGGCTATATTTCATTTTGAATGAAGTTGGATCCCAGATAAAAGGGAACCGTCGCATGCGTCGACACTGTGCACTAGTGTGAATATTTCATGAAGGGCTCCAAGTGAGTTTTCACAAAGAAATAACATACAGGGAACAGTAAGCTAATGCCGCGGGTAACCCTCGTCAATTTTTGTTTACTATTTTTGTGGACACAGTAAAGAGAATAGAAAGCGGAATAAACCTACATGAAATAAATCTATATAATATCAAGCGGAGGGTGAAGAAAACTGGTGTGGGATTTATTGAGCGTGGAATAGCGTTGAATTTTTCATGTTTTAGGTTTACTGGGTGATAGATACGTGGTTTGGCTCGGGAAAGATCCTTGATCCAAAAAAGGCGTGATGTATGTACCTCATGAAAATTCAAGTAGATTTGTTGGGTTAGCGTACGGATTTATACGTTTCCTGAGCCATATCATTAACATTGTTTGAAAACTTTGCGTCGACTATCTGCTATCCGTACGCTTGTAGTTCACTTTGAACTCAGAAACTTATCTTAAAGAAATATAAATTATTTACAAAATTTTTAAGGGGACACAATACGATAACATTGAGAAAAGTTTATAAAAAAAACCAAAGAAATATTTTTCAGTCGGTAAATATATCTATATTTCTACTATCTCACGTAATTTGAGGGCTGAAAATTAAAACACTCCAAATTCGTGATGTTTTTATATTCCTGGGTATTCTCACCCAGATAGACTTTAAATTAACTGATCTGATCCTTATTATAATTGTTTTTTTTATTTCTAATGGGCTGCCGATTGGAGTTTTTCCATTGCAGAGCTAGTACATTCCCTGATAGTTGGTATCACTTTTTAGTGCGGCACCATACAGGCGGATACCAATCGCCTCAAGTAATTTTGACACGCAGTTTCCTCCCTAGAGGGAGGCACCTGGGCTCTGACGATGCGAACTTGTACTTGGATTTAATTTTGTCTAGAGCACCCAAGCCAAACAGACACTCTAGGGATCTTTTACATGCCGTGTAATCATACGAAATAGCCACTGTCGATTTTTAATCATGAATATCCACCTACTTGGGCGCAGAAGGCCAGTGACAAACCAACCACGCCCCCCAGCCGGCCTTATTATAATTGTTATTTTGTTTAAAATGCTAAAGCTTCGGGGGGGGGGTCTTTTTATTGCTCAAAATGTTTGGATAATTTATTTTTAATTATAGCTAATAATACGCATGAAAAAATCTGAATGCATTTTACACCAAAAAATAATTAATTTAAATTTTAAAAAATGGTTAAATTTAGAATGCTTTCATTTTTAAGGAGTTTTTGATACGTACTCATAAAATTCCACAAATAAATTTCCAATCATGTTTTATCATAATACCTATACCTATACCAACTCTTCTTGTACATAGTTTGACATACTTTGAAAAAAAAATGCCTTCTGTGTGTTTTTGCCAATTTTTGTTGGAGGAGTAGTATTTTAAAGTCATTTTTCATGAATCTTAGAATTCTTCTAAGAATTTAAATGATTTGTGTTTTCGATGTTCTTTTGGGCTAAATAAATCATTTTTACATATAACTCAAATATAGCTTGCAATAAAAAAAGTTGTAAAAATAATTAAATTAATTTTTTACTTCAATCTTACAGTGCCTTCTTATTTTTTTTATTTAATTCATATGATTAATACAGTTATAGATCATACAGATGATACTACAGTATAAAGAAAGCATTGATAATTATCATAATTTATGAAAAAATACAATTCTTGTTTAGGTACGCTAGCAAAATTGTTTATAAATGCATTTGTAATTGCGTTATGTCTACTCAGCTTATTTCTAAAAAATATATTTTGTTACAGTTATAAACTTAATTTAAAAGTTTATACAAAAGAAAAAAAAATGACTAAATATTAATGGGTGTCAGTATAACATTTGGATTTTTCCCCAACAAATAATAAGAAATTACTTCAAAATTTATTAGATTTTTGGACAGATTCCTTTCTATATGTGTATTTTAATTTTCTTTTCAAGTATTTATTTATCTTACACACTCTATATAGTGAAATATTAGATCCTCTTGCATATCTGTGATAAAAAAAAAGTTCTGTTAAATAATATAATTTAGTGTTTTAAGCGGTGCTTGCGATTCAATACAGATTTTTAGAGTTGATATCATAAATCTTGTGTATATCAGTCTGATTTTATACATCTGCATCTCAATTGGAAATAACATATACCTTATAGAAAGGTGACCAACCGTCCTCCTTTTATAAGTTCTGTCCTTCCTCGAAAAGTGTCCTCCTACATGTCCTCCTTTTCAATATTTTAAAACTGATCTGTGATTCTCTGTATTCAGAGATGAACAAACATGTTTCCAAAATGTCGAAGAATGGTTTGAAACAAATATCTCAGGAAATAACAGTATTCAACGGTGTTTTTTGACTACATATTTAGTAAATTGGGTAGATACAGAAAATTGTGTTGAAATTTTTTCGGAAGAGATAGGCCTGATATTAAAATTGATGAGAATTGTCTGTTTGAAGAAATTGGAAGACTGAATCTCTCTATACTTAAATTTTGATAAATTAAATCAATGGAAAAATCAGCGTGTGAAATGAACAAAAGATGGGTGGAAATATTTAACCATTTCAAAAATGAAATTCCATTTGAAAATTCAGTTATTCTTGTTGAATTTACGTTGTACAAAACTGGAACTAATGCAGCAGTTGAGAGTTTTTTCAATTGATAATGATTTTTGGACAAGTGAGAAATCAACATTGAATGTTAATATTGTAGCTGCAGTCCTTACAGTAAAATTCAGTATGAAGAACAATTTTTGCCCTGAAATTTCCGATATATTAGAAAATGATACTTTGACAAAAAAAAATCATTCAATAGAAAAATACTCGTTTAATAAAATAATTAAAAGGAATGTAAGCATAATTAGCGTATTTTTGTTTGAATTAATAAAACGTTTCATATATTTAAGTTGTAATTATTTCTTAAACTTTTCGTCCTCCTTTTCATTGTAAAAAAAATTTTCACCTTACTAATAGCGACTAAATTATTCAAATGCTATTTTGTAAAAAGGCATTGTTAGTTGTTCGTTCCCGAATGGTACAGATAAGATGTAAAGTACAAAATAACTACTAAATAATTGTGTTCTATATATTCATATGTTTTTTTTAGATAATAGAGTTATTTAAATAAATTGATGCTTAATTATTTATTTACTGATGCTTTTACCTTTGATCTAATCCTTGCAAATAAAAAGTAAGTTTTAAATCTATTGGCTGACTTATAAGCCCTTATTTTCTCTAATGTTTGCCTACCAAAAAGTTTATTTGATAAAATATACGCATATATTACAAGAAACCATAAAAAAAATTAAATATTTAAGTAAAATCAGATATATAACAAAAACGAATTGAATAATTTCAAGTAACGTACTGTAACATCTTTCTGTGCAATCTCATGAGTGGATGCCGTTGACCGAAAAGCGGCGTTTTAGCTATAGACAACAGATCTCCATCTTAAAGCAATCCATAACTTTTGTCGTAAATAATCCCCACTTCTGTGTGACACGGCCAAAGCTGTCCCCTGCAATGAATCTTAATAAAAATGCAAATCATGCTCTCATGTTAGGAGAAAAGGCCCCCTATTCTTTTATCAGAGCACCGTGCGTGGAGCGATAGGCAGGCCTCTTTAGAAAGTTATTGAGGCGAATGAAATTGCCAAACATATTTCCCGGACCCTTAATTGGAAAGTCAAGTCCAAATCCCTCTTCTTCAGAAGAATTTCGTCTCTTAAAAGCGATAGGAGAGTTAAAGCTGGCTTCTAGTTGGATGGACAAACATAAACCAAATCTTTGTATGTTGTTTTACAGATGAGGGATCCAATTGCTTTACGGAACATCAAATCCAGACCATTGCTCTGATAATTTCGTATTCTTTGCTAAAACTTACTAACAAGAATCTGGTAGATCCGGGGTTGTTCTGGAGGACTCATAAAAATAAAAGGCGAATTGTTAAATGTACATTTAATTTAGAAAAAGAACTTTATTATGCATGCTTAAACATCACTTGAAGTTGTGATTCGGTGTTTAATGTATAGAAACGCTACTTTGGTGAAGTACATTTTACCTACTATTGAAGCTGAATTGTTGAATTCATTAAGTGCTTGAGTTGAATTACATAACGTCATATTAGACAGAATAAGTCATTTAGGTTTGATAAATGTTATTGCACTGATTTAATTGATGTCATGAGAATAGTATGGGAGTAAATAACGTTCACAAAACTTGCATTTTAAAGAATATAAAGATAATAGGTCATATATATAGAGGAATTAAGAGAACAAGAACATACTAAAAATCTCTATTAACATGTTATTTTAAAATAGTAATGATGAAGATAGACAAAAAATATGCACTACGTAGTTTTTAATAATTTATAAATATTTTTTTTTTTGTACTTTTAAAGTTCCTTGTCTTAACACTAGATTGCCCAAGGAAGTCATTTTGAATGCTTTTGAATTTCAATTAGAAAAACAATTACATATACTATAATGCAGAATTTCTTAGAATTTTTTTAGAATATACTTTTTTTCCAAGTGAAGTAAATTTTTTTATTGGTAATATTTACTAATAACTTGTTATATGACTATAAATAATATAAAAAATATAAAAAGTTAATTTTAAGCAAATTTATTTACACATTAGTTATTCTTTCACAATTCAGTCATTTTGACTGCTTTCAGGCAATTAGGGCACTAAATTTCAGTCTTTTTAGTGTTAATATAATTTAGGATCTTCCAATCAGTTTCACAGTAGAAATGTAAACTATTTCTAATTTATATAATTTTATTTATTATATGAAATGTTTCTAAAGTATCAGTTTTCGCTTTAAGGATTGTGCCTTTTTTTTCATGGTGGTGGTGTTGGGGTAAATAGAAAGGCAATATGATTGCCAACTCGAAGTATATATAGATATTTAACAGATCATCTAAGATGAACGGGAAAAAATATTGTTAATTTATTTTTGATTAAATTAGCAATATCCTTAATTTCCTAGTAAAATATATGATATTTATCACTTTAAAAAAATTAAATTTCAATTTTAAGGGACTTCAACCTAAACAATGTGACACGTTCAAAGATCAATTCCTAATTTCACAAAATATCAGTGTTTATAATGTTTAAGGCAATTCCACTTAAATTCCTCATAGGATTAAAGTATTCCAGCGATGTGGATTGATTAATAAATTAATTGTATAATAACATCGTAATTGGACAAGGTATATTGGCAAAATACATCGTAATTTTGGATCTCGGCCAAGTGACGAGGAAAAAATCTAAGCTGACACTAATCTCTTCAAACCTCCACACAACGTCCACGTGAGAAATTTGAGGACCTCAACAGATTTAATGTGCATCAGCATTTTTAAACTACAGTTTTTAATGACACCAGGTCTCAAACGCCTTTCTCAATATTATCAACGGTGAGATCCAGTGGAGTGGAAATTAGATACAAGTTCAGATATCCTACTCGATATTTAATTAAGGTTCCAAATTCGAAAATACGTTTCTAGTATTACTTAATAAATCGCATTACACTCTATTTTCTAAATTATACTAAACACTTATTTCAGAAAATAGTAGGAATCAGTTTGCAATCTATTTCCTGATCTTATAAGATTCTTTTATACCATTTTATACGAACTAATTGATAAATTCATTAGAGATTTCGCCTATCTTTGTTGTGTTTGAAATACTGCATGTTTTGATAATAAATAAACAAAATTCAGCAGAATCCCTAGGGAACTGCTCATCTGCGTAAACGAATAAGAAAACTTCAGTCTTTGCTGCATGTGAATTATTCTACTCACGTCTTTGAAAATGAAGATCAAACGGTTGCATGTTATGCTAATAGGCATACCTCAAACATGAGAGAAGGTGTAAGAACTGAAACGTCTTTGAAGCCGGTCATGTATAGCTTATATGTTAATAGAGCAGTACAGGAAACAAAACATTTCCTGGACTTGCAGAATTATGCATATTAATTCAGAAGCACCGTTTATGAGGTTATCCAAGTTTTCTTACGATCTTAAAGAATGTTTTGCTGCTTGTTTTCCTTTTCCAAGCATATGAGGAAACTTTTATGGATTTTTTTATGGAAAGCTTCTTGATAAATTACATTGAATCAATATTTTGATCCACGTAAAGCAAAAATTTATTCGTTTTTATTTTTAGTCTTATCGTATATACGAATTACGCTATGTTTAAAGTATTTTTGTGTGGGAGAAAAAAATACTAATTTCAAGAAACAATTTTGTTTTACTGCTTTAAAAGTGTTTTGAATAAAACTTGTTTTTGAGTACTGTATGTTTTTTGATCAACATAAACTTAATACTTAATACTAATTAGTTTTTAGCATAAAATAGATAAAGAAATTTAATCTTTTTATGAAATGAAATTTAAATAAAGTAATTAAATTTACTTAAGGAACAGTGTGCTCCAAAAATAGAACACAATAAAAAACTTGTAAAAGCAAAAAATATTTACCAAAGTGAAATATTTGGAGATGGTAATGGTATATTCTTAACGTCATTACAGCAAGCAATGTTATAGATACAAAAAAAGTATTTGGATATATTTTGAATATTTTTAGGTTGGAAGTGATAAATAAATTTATTAATTAAAAGTTATTTAAGAACAAAATATTTTCAATTATATTATCAAGTCCCTTTTTATTATTCTCAGCATTTTATGCATTAAGTTTCTTTCTTAAGGATCCTTAAATTTTTTATTTCTACATTTTCTTCCAGTATCTGCATTTAGAAATATAAATCTTATCATGAATAAATTAATTCATTAATAATCTAAAGGAATCGCATGTATGAAATAAATAAAGAACTGATCTCAAAAGTATTGCAGACAAAATATGCAAATGTATATATATATTTTTTAAGGTATCCGACTACTTTCGTATCCATGATTTTGCAAAAGCGTATAAATGGATAGTATTTATGATATTTAGTGTCACTTAGATTGGGAAATGTATATAAAACTGTTTTAAGAATAGTATTACAATAAAAAATATTATTTAAGTGCAATATTTCGGCTAAAAATTAACTTTGAAAAATCTTTTTTCAGAATATTCTCCTTTTGTAAAAAATGCTTCTATTATAATAATATTTTGCCTGTATATAGTTCAGACCTCTGTACAGAGGCTCAACTAGAATTTTTGAAATACATAATTTAGAAGTGGGTTTATCCGTGTTTTACGACAACAGAGGGGAGACATTTTAAGAAAAAAACGCCGATAATTATTTTAAATGGTTGTAACTCTGAAAATAATGTGAATTTTTCAAAACTCATAGTCGAGCCTCTGTACAGAGGTTTGAGCTATATACAGGCAAAATATTATTATAATAGAAGCATTTTTGACAAAAGGAGAACATTTTATATAAAGGTTATTCTAAGTTAATTTTTTGCCGAAATATTGTATTTAAGTAATTATATTTTTTGTTAAAATGTCCTTAAAATCATTTTATACATGTATTCTAATCTAAGTGACACTAAATATCATGAAAATTATCCATTTATGCGCCTTTTTAAAATCACGGTTCCGAACGTTGTCAGATACCTTAAATAAAGCTACATTCATGCACGCACGCACACAACTACGAAATATTTACAAAATAAGAATCTAAATATATGTGCCTTCTAAAATCTATTATTGATGTGAATTCAATCCTATTTCTTTTTTATGATTTTATTCTTCGAACAATATTCATTAAAACTTTAATTTCGAGTTTCTGATAGTTAAATTCGTAAAATTTCAGTACATTGGAGCTTACAACAATCTATTTACCAGTAATTCTTATATTTCTTTAACAGGTTGAAGAAGATATGTGAGGAAAAGTATGTAGCCGAAATACAAGTATGAAACCCGTTTGGAAAAAAATAAATACAAAAAAAATATATTGTTTGCATGAAATTGGTTGATATATTTCCTAGTAGTTATCATATTTCCGAAAATCGCATGAATTTTCGTCAACATTTGAAAAGTAAAAAACAAAATTCACGTTTTCTGCTTTCAAACTGGTATTATTCCCCCCCCCTCAGGTAAACAGAGAAAGTAAGGATACAATTTTATTCTTTTTTTAAAATTTTAATATAATTTCCAGATTTTTTTTGTTATTAACTCTTATTTTTAGCGGGATTACAGGGTTAAGTAAAAAATCTTCATTGTTCACTCTGAACCGAAAAACCAGGGACACAAACTTGAGACAATAATTAAAATGAAAGAAAAAAAAATGGCAATTCATTCGAAGAAATATAAACTTACATTCTGAACATTAGAAGTTATATTATTTCTTAAAAACTTACATGTTTTAAATGATTTATGCGTTAGCTATCAACGTAAGGGTATGGAATAAAAGTAATGCAAGAAAATTAGGAATTAAAAATCATACACTTTATACTTCCCTGGTTTTTAACCATTTTAATCTTAATTATTAAAATACTTTTTAAATAAATTATTTAAAAAAAAATTGTTCAGTGTGCATTTCTTAAGTACTATTTAACAATTTAATCAGAAAAGTAAAGTAAAATTCATATTAGAGTGAAAAGAAAAGTGAATAATACATTGTATAACTTGATTGATAATTTATGAGAAATTTGCTCGAGTTAACTGATTTAAATAAATAAATTAATTAATTTTATAATTTATATAATATTCAAACTGTCTCCAAATGAAAAAAAAATGCATCAAAATAAAGGATAAAACAACTTAAATTAAATATTTCTAGCCCATAATTTATATAACTAATACTTTAACGAAAGTAAAGCAGAAATAAGAAAAGGAAAAAATAATAATAATAACCAATATTTCATACTGACGTAAGTTATCAATATTAAGTTTACTATAATTAAAGAAATATATTATTATTAAACATTTACATTTCAATTGCTGCAAATTTTTTTAAATCTAAAAATGGAAAATTAGGGAATCACATAAATGTATAAATTAGTTATTTTGTGTAATTTAATTCTTCTAAACTTATATAGAACAGGACAACACAATATATCATTCAGTCATATTTATGTTTTTCAAATAAATAACTTTTATTTTCTTAAGAACGCAAAGAAGTAATATTAATAGAGATTAAGCAATTTATCACTAGATTGCCCAAGGAAGTCATTTTGACTGCTTTTTAATTTCAATTAGAAAAACAATGGTGTATATAATGGCACAATTTCTTAGACTTTTTTAGAGTATATTTGTTTTCTGACAGAAGTAAATTTCTTTTAATGTTAATATTTACTAATATCTTGTTATATGACTGTAAATAATATAAAAAATATTAAAATTAATTTTAAACAAATTTATTTATACATTAGTTATTCTTTCACAATGCAGTCATTTTAACTGCTTTTGGACAATATAGGTATATAGTAAGCCAAAAGTTATTCCACCATTAAGGTTTTATAATAATAATTGTGTTGTGTAATTTGTAAATACAATACTAATAATCATTCAATCCATCGACCAAATATTTTCATATAGCATTTCTTCCATGGTGTATATTCGATCAATATTTTGCAAAATTTAAATAAAAAATTATCAGAAAACTGTAATATTAAACTTGCACTTTGAAATGAATTGGTTCAAGCACCGCGAGTGAGAAAGGTCGTTTACATTTCGCACCACCTATCTAAGCAAGTGAACCCATTCCTTAAAAGCTTTCAAGGTATAATATCGATATCCTTCAAATACCGACAAATAAACACCCTTTGATGTATATTTAGTTTACATTAACTACGTCACTGCTTCACCACCATCGCCTTCTTTATGAAAACAGATGCCGTCGTAATTTGTCTTGCACGTTTTCGAAGCGAAGGCAAGTATTTGGTAATTAGCCCGTCCACTTCATCTTTCAAATGTGTGCAATTACCCTTACCAGAACGAAACGCTTTGGTATGAAGCGTTCGGAAAATAGATCTTGCGTAAAACTTAATTAAATGCGCTCTTGTAACTGTTTCAGTTGGTAATTTTGAAGAGCTCGTTATTTTTTGTTCTGCCTTCGAACATTTTATTGAGGGTTACAACGATGATATTTATCTTCCTTCTTTTTTCTTTTTTTTTTAAACGTATTCTAAATTAGAGAATCGAGATATTTTTTGAACAGTGAGAAATGAGATACCTGTTCTAATTACTAAGTTTGAGTAGTTTTTAAAAATAACAGTAATTAAGAAGTAAAAATGCATTTCTTGTTGCCAGCGATTTCTAAAGTATGCATAACAAAAAAAACAGTTTGCTTTGTTTATGGGATACTGATTTATAAGGTTTGGATTCTTGTTTGTAATTTTGAGAGTTGAGTTTAAAGTACAAAAAAGCCATTATGGTGATTGTTTTGTCTTATATATTTTTTTTTCTTCTTAAAAGTGCACTTTGGGGTTGATGAATGATTATCATCTAGTTATTTATTCATGACCGAATGTGAATTTATAAACTTACTTATAGCAAACAACTTATGCCTACAACCATTCATTTAAAATGTTCTACAGTGTTAAATAAAATGTGAGTAGAGTCCAAAAACTGTGAAGAAACGATTCCTTTGCAATAAAATTGGATCTGAATTCAAATAAGTAGCAACTGTATAAATAAAACTGCAATAAACTGTATTTTTTAAATATAATTTAAAAAAAAAATACATTTAAAGAATATTCTTAGAATTGGAATACAAGAATTTTAAAAACTGTGCTTTTTTACTGACAAATTAAACGCATGGCGATTATTTAAAAAAAAGAAAGGCGAACTATTATTTGAGTGTATTTTTTAAAACCTAATTCGGAAGCGTACTTTATAAAACATTACTAAAAACCATTTAAGGTATTATTTCCTTTTCGGTATTATTTGAGATTTGATGAAAATTGCATTTTTAAAATAAGGACGGATCAAAAGTGAAACAGTAACAGAGTCCGCCGTTAATGTTTCTATATATTCAAATGAAGCTTATGAAACTCTTTTTTTTAGGAGATGTCTATCAATTACGAAAGTATACTTTAGAGAAAAAAGAAGCTAATCAACTTAGTAAAAATTAAAATTAAACATATTTACACACTTAACAACCTTTATTAATGACGTAATTTGAACGAAAATAAGGTTTAATTTGTTATAAGATTCATTTTTTAATTCATGATTAATTACATAGCCTCATTACGTGATTAATCTAATTTTAAATAAATGTATATCTAATGTGTAGGAACCTTAATGTTTGTAATGAGATGAAATTTGAAGGAAATCTTTTTGAAACGAGAATTAAAATATTATGAAAAATCAAGAAATGAAATAATAATTTCCAGTTATTTTTCAGTTTGAACTTCTTCCGCCAGTTGCAAACTATGATTGATAGCCGGTCACTGAAGTGTAGATAGGATACAGACACTAGATAACAGAAAATCTTAGCCAGAAGTTCTGGTTGCAATATCCCTTGGAAAATTCAAGTCACTAACCCATAAATCCTGAGTTGTGTTTCCAATGAATACGTACACTATGTGAAGAGTGCATAAGAGAGGCTGGATTAAACAGTATCTCTCCTTTAAACCAAACTTTATTATTTTTTTTTAAAAAAAAGTAACCACATTAAGACTCAGCAGTTTCGTCTACAAGTTTTTTAATATCCTCCTTAAAAAATATGTGTTGAACAATTTGAAAGATTGCTATTTCAATTCGAAACGCCTCTATGATACTTTCAGAAACATTCCCAACGGCATTCAATATAACCAAGTATGTGGATTTAATGGCTGGAAAATTACGCTATAAATATCGTTCAAAAAGAAATTTAAAATATTTGCCTTCTTGAGAATAGAGTTGTGTAAAGAATCTCTCGAAGTAAAAAAAAAAAAATAACAGTGATAGGGATAAAGAGCTTAACAGGCACTGTTTGACTATAATATTTATAATATACTCAAACGTCAACAAATCCTTATCTTTTATTTTATTTTTTTTATAAATATATTATTTTTGGACATTTCTTATAGGTATATTTTATGCGTATAAACACAATGTAGTGACATTTGTTTTTCTTCTTAATTTGGTAAAAATTACAAACTAAAAACAGTAAAATGTTTATAAGAACTGTATTTAATTTTATAAGCAAGTAAAAGACATGAGAATTAGTTACATCGAATATTTTTATCTACAAAATACGTATTATAAGAGGTAAAAAAATGAAATTTTTGAGCATTGGTTGTGTAGATAAATAGTAAGACTTAAGTTTTTTAAAAAGATATTCAATTACATCTAAGCTTCTTATGAAAATTTTAATACAGTTAACTTAAACGATCTATAAAGAAAGTGCCCCTTAGCACATAAATATATTACAGGATAGTCGCTCTGTCTCCTCTTTGGTATTGCAGTTTAAATATGAATTTAACAATATGAATTATAATATATATATATATATATATATATATATAT
>BMAV01025106.1:345389-367693 GCA_019973955.1 Trichonephila inaurata madagascariensis | reverse complement strand
TATCTTAATAAATTAATTGTTCTTTTAACTTGGCTTATGCTTTCTTTCGTCCAAAATTTCATCATTACCCCTAGACACCGTCCCACACACACACATATATATATATATATATATATATATATAACTAAAGGGAAGAAATAGTGATTGTTTAAATTTATAACACACTAGATTTTTGAATCCATAGATTAATGAACTCTGTTTCAGTTTTTTTTTCTTGTTGTATTCTCATTTCTTTTTTCTTTACATTTGTTCTCTGCTGTAACAGTTCATAATTTACATTCAGAAAAAAAAAATATTTGTTAATCATGTGCGTAATATTGAGGTCACAAATGATTATAAAATGTTTCATTTGCTTATTACCTTAACATATAATTCTGATTATAAGAAGTAATACATAATCCGAGTTATAATACAAATTAGCCTGTCATTCTTAACTATTATATCAGCGTTATTCAAACTGTGGGGTGCCCCTCTAGGGGGCGCGATAACCATACGAAGGGGGCGCGAGCATATCGAAAATAAAGGATTTAAAATAATAATTAATTTATTCGGATGAATTAAAACAAAATACTTTCAGACATAATAAAAAATGCACTTTTACTCTGATATAATTTATATGTATCATCTGGAATATTTCGTCAGCAAAAATAAAATCTTCAATACCTAATTAGCTATCTTTGATCCTATAAACAAATAAAAAAAACTTTTATTTGAGTTGCTGTAATCCCATGATGAAGAGATTTTTTATTACGTTTACTTTTTAAACCTAAAATACTACTCTTTCAGAAAAAAAAACCAAACCCAGACCCAGAATTGAAAAAAATTTAGAAAAATAAAAAATTCATCACTGTTATTATTTTTGAAATACTTTACATTATAGAATATATTTGCAGAATATATTTTCTCAATATCTGTTTGACCTTTTAAGTTATTGGTACAGTTAATTATGACCCCTCTCTTATGTATTTGTTTCTCATAATATGTGTAAATAGTGTGTAAATAATGTATGCGTAAATAATGTATTTCTATAAGGGGGGGGGGGGGCCAATTAAAAAGATTTTTTGAATTTTGAAAACCACAGAGTGCACTTTGAAGGATCACTTTTCCAACATTTATTTTTATGAGTACTGTCAAACATATAAGGCATAATTAAAAACGTTTTACACAATTTTTTAGTAGCAACATCCATATTATTATATTGAATACACTTTTAACCCGGAATTGGTCACGCGGGGCACACAGATCACGATATCGTTAATTTTGGCAAAAAAGAAAACCTGAAAAGTCCTTGAAAGTAGGTATAAGTACACTTTCTCTTAGTTAAATTATTCACTGGAATCTCGACTTGTATCGTGAACAATAAAAATAATTATAAATAAAAGGATTGGGCTGACTCAATCATCCCGTGAATGAGTGAATATTAAAGTCGCACTGTTCAGTTACACGAGGGCTTTTGGCGACGGACCACGTAATTTTGAGGCATGGTCAAGAGACGTGGACGACACCTGAGCTGGCACCCCCTCTCCTAACTATTACATCACCCCACGAGAGGACGTTTCAGTTCTCGACAGATTTAGCGTGCATCGCTTCCCTTTACCGCTGGTCTTTAGTGGTAATGGGCTAGAACTCGTGACAAAGCCAGCCACGATCCGATACCCATACCACTCGGCTACCGCGGCCACATCATCCCACGAGACCATTAACGTTAGTATCGAGTGTGGGCCTGCTCCCGGGATAAAACATTTTGAAGTCTTCTCGCGATAAAATATTAAAAATAACACAATTATTCTTTATCAGAATTTTATATTATTTAACATTAATTCTAAATGCTAATTCTGTGACTAAATATAATATGACCAATTAAAACTAATTATAATATGAGCATTCATTTTGAAATATCATTTTGCATTTTCGTAAACATTGTCACGCATTTGGGTTTATTCTCCTGACAATTCAGCTATTATATTATATCAAGAACATTTTAGTTTTTTTTACAAAATGAACTTGTGCGGATAGCGGATACTTCAGACAGTACACTTGTAATGTATCAGTGCTGTACAAGGTATTTTATATCCAATTTATTAATACTAAATTAAGAGCAAGTTTACTAAGTATTAGCGACTTACATGGGCTTGTCTTGCAGAGGAAAGTTTTTCAAAGGAAGATTTATGATTAGAAATTGACACTCTGAGTACTTTTTCTATATTTGGCTGAGATCTGTATTTTATCTTCAAAACAGCCACCGCATTTTGCAATTGTTCCATTTTAAAAATTCGAGAAAGAAAAATAAAATATATATTACCCTAAAAGTAACATATATACAATTTAATATATTTACCTTATTAATCTGTATGGTTTATAATTAAGATTATATTGCTGCTCTAGCGTCAAAGTGCATTATTATTGCATTCAATAAATTATTATTGTATAAGGGGAACATGATAAAAATTATAGAATTGAAAAGTGAGTCGCCAGTATTGAAAGTTTGAGAAACACTGCATTATATGATTCGATTTGTGCAACTAATATGGCATAAATTTCAACAAATATATTCTCTCTGAAATAACATAAGATTATATAAAGAGAAAATTATGTGAATATTTCATCAAAGTAAATGGCAGAAAAATTCAAATAAACAGTATAACAATTTTTTTTGTGACATAAGTTACTGATTACTTATTTTCTTTTTTAAAGTTCTTTATTAATGCATCTACACATAATAGAAGGAAATTATATTTTAAATTTATGTTAACCGCAAAATGCTATAAATAAATTTAAGTAATTACTTAATTTTTAAAAGTTTGTTGAAATTTCACACACACACATTATTTTTCAAAATTTTTTCATGCTTTGATTGGAGAAAAGAACTTAATTTTTCATTGGCTTTTTTAGTAGCACATTATATGTTATTTTATTCCGGCATAATAAAATAAAATATTTTATTTGCACTGAAACAATACAATAAATATTTCTTTTCTTTTCTTTTTTTCTTTCTTTTTTTTGCAATTTTTTTCTTTTAAGCACAAACGCATTACTCGAATTAAATGCTTCATACCAACATTCCATTATTAGAAGAATTTGAAATCTATTAATTTTTCTCCTTGCTTAATTGCATTCTTATGATTTTGCTGACATTGAAATTAATGCAGGAAAACCCTGCTTTATTTGTACATTCACATTCATATATTTTATGATCTTAAAGGCAGAGGTACTTTTTAATTTTCTAAGCCTTTGTAATGTTCTAAGAAGAAGCAATTGTATAGTTACATATCATCTCCTGTTTTGTACTCTTTTTATTAACACCAGAAGGAACTGAAATGATGTTTTTTTGTATTATTTTATATTTTATATAAGCAGGCTTGTGCAAACGATATGATGATGATCAAATAAGTTTAAGATTTTTATTCAATACAAATATATATATATATATATATATTTACACTTAAATTATAGAAATTTATTTAACGTTATGAATGCTATATAAATTTTCAGAAATGTCTTGTTTTAGATAAAAAAAAAACTATGTTTAAATAATGCTTTTCAAAACATATTACAAGACAAAAACCTTCTAAGTCAGATTTACGCTCTCAAAGTTTCAAACTAATATCTAAACTTTTATGACTAAAATCCCCCACAAAACTCACATCAAATTCTTTGAGGTACATATAAAGAGTCTGAATAACTAATCGTCTAATAAAATTAAACAGATCCCAACTGACTTAAAAAGCATAAGAGAAAAAAAAACTTCGTTCCCGGTCTATCCGGCAAAACGCGGAAGCCGCAGTCTATTTAAGTAATCAGGGATCCCACAATCAATCATGGAACGTATCAGATAAGATTATCCTGGAGCAGGATCCCGTTTTCGCTAAGACTTTCCAAATCTTTTTTCCCAACCCCAAGAACAGGAAGCTCTTAGTTTTTCCCATCCCTTTCAATGTAGTCGGATAGAGTCTCAGGAGAGAGATTTAGGCTAAGACTGTTGACCAATATCGATGGCTGTAAGCGATTGGATGAAAAGGGTCGTTTATTGGATGGGAGAGGGTCGGTTTCAATTGGGTGAAAACTGTGGAAGGTATTCAATTCTCTATGTGTTTTTTAATCAATTGTTCGATTTATTTTTAAAGTTGCTGTTATTCTTAAATGTTCTTCGCGCATTGTCTTGTGGCCGCAGTAACTTTGAGGTAAAATTCACGGATTCAAAGGCTCACACGTCATAGATTCGAGGCTCACACGTCGTAGATTCGAGGCTCACGTGTCGTAGATTCGAATCCTAGTGCCGCTAAAGACCCACCATGTGGAAGGAGCCGATGTACGTAAAATCTGCCGAGGCTTAAACGTCCTCCCATTGGTGTAGTGTAGAAGTTAGGAAAGGGAGAAACTCCAGCTCAAGTGTTATTTTCATCCCTTGACCATGGGTCAAAATGGCGAAATCCGTCACCGATGGTCTCCATACAGCTTTATAGCGCTACGTTAATATAACCCTCACTTACGCCATTTGTTTTTATCTTGTATATGTTTTAAGCAGACCGGCTGGGTAATGTACGTGGTTTGTCACTGACCTTGAAAGCCCGAATTTTCGGGTTCGAGCCTGGCCCAAGTCGGTGGATTTTCTCGATGAAGAAAATCAACAGCATCCATGTTGTATAATTATGTGATATGTAAAAGATCCCTTCAGTGCCTGTTTGGCTTGGGTGCATTCGAAAACTTTAAATTCCTAAGTTCGGTTTCACATCGTCAAAGCCCAGGTGCTTCCCTCTAGGGAGTTAACTGGGAATAGAAACTACATTACGGCGATTGGTGTCCACCTATGTGGTGCCTCACTTAAAGAAGAAAATGTACTAGGTCTGCAATGGTAAAACATCTATCTGCAGTCGCAATGGAAATTAAAAAAAAAAGAAAGAAACCGTTTTAATACATTATCTACCGACGATACTTATAAGTTCCACTCACTTAAAAATTACATAGAATAACCATTTTTAAGAATACTCTGACGATACTTAGCAGGAAAAGGATATTCCTTTCTTACAAGATATATGACAGCACGGGTTCTATGATGAGTATTTTATTGGGGAAGGTGAATAGTTTTATAGCAGAAATTGCTTTTTCAGCTGACGGCGTCTTCAGCGGATTGCGAAAATTTTCATTTTTGTTCTGAAAAAATAGTTAATGTCAAAAGGTAAGTGTCTTATTTTTTGTATGTTAATGAAGACCTTAGAAAACGATTTGACTATTTATATAAAGTAAACACTGCGTATAATTAATGTTACAGTTGATAATCTTTAATTAATTAATTAGCTCTAACTAATTACATTTCCCAAAGTTGGGTATTTTGTTTATGTATATCCCTTAATTTTTAATGTAGTGATTTAAAAAAAAATTTTGCGTGAAGAAAACTGCTGTAAATCATAATGCGGTTGATAAAGGGTTAAAGAGAAAGAGTAAGTGCTTTCAGGTATATTGCTAGTGGTCTAGCAGGACTCATTCTGTCATATGGTTCCAACGGAAATTAAATTAATATTGTTGAAGTAGTTAACTTGCATTAATTATTCGATGGATATTTGTAATATGAAAAACTTACTTACTATTATTTTAAACGCAAAATTGCAATATACCTTTTTTCGAAATATAATAAAAAATATGTAAATAAATAAATAGAAAAATATAATATCTACAATTACTAAAACATTTGCTTCAAAGATTCTTGAAAGAAAACGAGAAAACTCAAACTTGAAGTCCTTTAAAATTTTATATTTGAGACATAAGTGTGTTTAAAGCTATGTTAACGGCATTTGAAAAAAAAAATAACAAGTTAAACTTATTGAGTATGAAATCATTTCAAGAGGGTCCTCATTTCTAAGAGAGGTTTCACTTTTGGTACTTTAAGGTGAACTGCGTACTTTTATAAAAACAAATTTGAAATTATTTCTCTTAATAAAAATTTGTAATTTCTGTTGATCTCTGGTGATTTTTAAAGGCTGGCATAAGACAGGATACTAAATTTGTCTAATTATATAAATAAGAATAAATATAATCCTCACTATTTAGGATATAAAAAAATACTACATTAAGGCATTTTGATAAATAAATTTAAATAATTTTTTAAAATTTCGTTGCATATTCAGTTAAAAAATAAAAAGCAAAAATTAAAATATTAGAAATCATTCATAAAAAAAATAAATAAATAAAAAAAAAAATTTAAAAAATTAATATAAAATTAAATTAATGCCTTATTAATTGAATCTACAAAATGTTTATTTCTGTTTTATTTATTTATTTGTAATTGTTGTATTAATCAGAAATTTATAGCTAATACTACGACTTAATGTGATATCCAACTTTTGAGGGCTGTATTTTAATCATTAATAAATAATGAATAAAAATAACATAAAAGCTAATAATTGACTTATAAAAGTTTCATTTAATTCTTTATTGCTAAAATATTTTTATCATTTTTGTAATAAGGGCTATCCGAGAGGTCCATCCTCTTTTAACCGGAATTTCTTCCGTGCAGCTAAATTAACACTTTGAGTTAGAAAAATTCAAGGAACGTTACTACTAAATATCAAATAAATGGTTAATGGGATAAATATTATGTGGAGAATATGTCCACAACAGTTCTGCCAGAATTATCTTTGTCTAATCCTGAAATCATTCACTATTAGAAAATAGACGATTTATTGTGTGACGACTTCTGAGGTTGTAATTCATTAAAGATAATTAATCATCATTTCTTATTAGTTAATTATCTGTTGATTCAAAAATAATGTGATCATTTTCAGAGCACCATATATTTTTATTGAATAAAGTTATTTACATGAAATTTTCACAATATGGCTTATTTTAGCATAGTACACTTTACATAAACGTTTACCCAAGCCAAAAGAGCTTTCTTGAACATTTTTGGGGGAAATTTTCTAACTTCCTCTTTGATGGCTTTTTGAAGCCCTTGAAGTCGTCTTACTCTTTGCATCTATTTAATTATTTGTTGGTTTTTTTAGTATCCCCATAAAAATATTTGCAAGAACTGTCAGGGTGATGGTAGCTATTTCTCACAAGGAAGAAAATTGATTTTTATTTTATCTCTTTCAGCCTTTTTATATATGATTTTGCAGTATGACATGGTACAGAATCTTGATGAAGAAAAACTTGTGACATCTCTCGCGTTCTTCTTCTAACATAACTCTTACGTTCTTTGACGGCCACGATTAATGGCAAAACTTTTCCAACCCAAATCCAAGAAGTAAAACGAAGCGGAGATGCAAATAAGATAACCTTTAAAAGGATAGAAAGTTTAGTGAGCAAAAATGGCAATTTAGAGGAAGCTAGTTCGGAAAAGGTAGAAGTGTAATTAGACGGCCCACCAAGGAATCACGGAGATCCCGCCATTAGTACAAGGTGCATACTATTGCACTCGAGCCTAACCTGAATATCTGAAGTTAATTGAACCGTTGAGTATTCAACCAAAGTAGGAGGATTATATTCTGAACGTTAGTATAATATTGAGATTGTGATTAGGCAGATATAAGATATTTATATTGATAAGTGATCTAATTGCGCGGTCTGTGTTAATTAAGGCTACGTGTTTTGGTTTATTCTCACTTAATATAAGTTTGTGTTCGATATCTAAATAATTTAAGTTAAATTCTTAATAAAAGTCATTTTAAGAATTATAGAATATCTCATCCGATAATCCCACACCTCTAACTTACGCGGAAACCCCAAGACATAGCTATTGACAGATGGCTATGTCGCAAACTTTACTCGAAGGTAAAGACTTTTACTTTCTTTAATCATATGTTTCAAAAGTTTTGCTGATTGTATGTAGCATTATTTATGTCTTTGGTTCTACAAAAAATTGTTTTGTTCAACCTTGAGATGACTTTCCCAACCGTACCATAACAGCTGTGTGGCGGCTAGTGAGAGACTTCCAACTGAAGTCGCTCCCTCACTGTCTTGCCTACCTAAAGTTGTTGGAGGGAACAAAGCATGACCTGAAACCTCCATAATAATTCTAATTTATTATTGTTCAAGCACACTAGTCAGCCACAAGGTTAAACCACAAAAGGAAGCCCTAGTAGTGATATAAAGAAGGCAATAAACCCTGAGTGAACAAGCGCAAGTAAATAGATCAATTTAACCTAATCAATCCTAGCCTATAAATTCCTAATCCACTAATTTAGTATAGCGTCAAAACTCCGTTCTTATCTCAAGTCATGTAAATCACTTAAATCTCACCTTAGAAACGCTGCACAACAGATTATCCACTCCTTCTGCCCTACGATTACCAAATTCTGACTTTATATCCTCTAACTAATCTACATATCAGGGTTTCTTCTTGAGATGGATGACTGTGAAATAAACGCGAATGCTAGCCCAAAGATTCCTCAAGAGGATTAGTGAGAAGGTCGCATAAAGACCCGTCACGGGCTAACTTGCCTTTTCCAAAACAGCTGCCTCTTTGCGAAGCATATCGTGTGAGATATGCTGCATCTTCATTTTGCCAGTTGTGGACGACAGATGAAACAGTGCTTCATTAGAATTTTTTTATGTTTTGAATCTATCTTTGCGTAGCATTAAATACAGAGACCAAGAGCGTTTTCCTACCGTCTATTCAGACATTTGAGAACACACTGGTTTATATAGCCAATTTTCTTTATTTGACGATAAATTGTCGATTGCTATACCTGCAGTTTCTTTGCTAAAGTTCTTTAAGGCAGAGGATTTTCTACAGTGATAATTCTTTTCAAATTCTTTTTTTTTTCTTTAAGGACATCTTTTCGTTCACATTTATCCTGGAGCTTTTGAATGCCAGCCAACTATTATTTCTTTTTGAAGTTTAGATAGTAATACTATAGAAAAATGTCTTTTTTTTTGTTTTGTTTTTAAATACTTTATTTATAACATAATTTGAACAACCATTCTCCAAAAGCTTTAAAATTTCTTTCTGTGTTTGAGGATTTAATTCCGATACTATAATTTACTCTCACTAGTAAAAATGGTTCGATTAGTAATTTAACTGTTTCATTTTTAAATCAAAACCAGTAATAATACGATAGAAATCTATCGTATGTTTTTAAAACTGGTCACACTAATTTTGAATCAACCGGTATCTTGTTAACACGCCACATAATCCGGTCTAACAAATCAATAAAAATGTGTCTATTTATGTCTAATACTATTTCAGGTCCGACTTCTTGGCGTTTCCATCACTACTGCGTTTGGATTCTCCTGAGCGTTTCTTTCACTTCATCTAACATGAGGGGAAAATTCAGCAACCTATTTTATCACTTGTAATTGTCATAATGGCTTAAATTTGAACCATGAATGCAAATTTATAATTCGCAATTATTAACTCTGCCGAATTATAAAATCAATGCAAAAATTCCATTTATTCTTTTTTTTTTAGTTTCTACAACAGTTTTCAGAAAAATACAATCATAGGAATATACTTTACAATATAATAAAGCGTGTGTTTGTGGAGCCGATGTATTTCTTATCGTTAAATTTGCAATAGTACTGCATATGAAGTTTGACTTTAATTTGCAACTGAATTTTATTAATTGAGCCTAATTGGACATCTCAAACGTTTTCTTATTATATAATTCCTTATTTATAAAAGAATAACCTCAAATCCTTATTTATTTAAGGAATATTATTTGTAGAAATAATAACGAAAAATATACAATTTTAGAGGAGACAAGAACAAAGAGCTTTAACAAATAAGTTCAGAAATATGTTATGGATATATGAAAAAAATTTAATTTCAGAAAATGATAATAAAAACAAAGTATTTACTACTAAAAATATTTTTAGATTATCCAAAATATTTGGATATTTGTATTACAAATAGAACTCAAAATCACGTAGTAGAATTTTTATTTTATAAGACTAAGATCTTAGTTCTTTGCGTTAGTTTCATAATGCTGAATGGCTTGGAAAAATCTGTTACAGAAATTTTTGTTTGCTTCTATCAAATATAAGCAGAATAGTTACATCAAAACATAAATAAGAATTATATCCATAATAATAAATGCATTATTTCGAATGGCTTCAGACAAACGGGTCTTCTCAGTATACAGAAAAATATATATTTCACTAATAAAACTGCTTTCTACATATCATAAATGCATGCATAAAATGAAAGATATACAACATTGTATTTTTCCTTCAACAATTCGGCTTATTTTTATTTCGATGGATACGGAATCAAATTCTGCTGTATCTGCTCATTTTTTGAGTTATGAACATTTTATAACAAAATATTTTATCATAAAAGTGCAACTGTTTTTGTGTATTTGTGCAAAAAGGAAAGTCACTTTGAAAGTGGATACTATGTTTAGATAAAATATTCAATCTTTAACAGAATCCATACTTTCTTTGCTTAGTAAAAATAACTAATTTTTTTAAAGGATTTTTCTAAATAGATTGAATAAGAAAACAATGCACAAATATAAGTTTATTTCCCTTATTATGATAATGTATATGATGCATAGACAACAAACAAGCTTAACTTTACATCACTTCATTTGAACATGACATATTAAGAAAAATAAATAATAATCCACAAGAAATATGAAATGAATTTAAAAATCCTATTCTAATGCATTGATTTTTTTCAAAAAATGTAATCATGAGAGTACTTATATTCATTTTGGCGATTCCACCAATAAGTGCTACTTTAAATGTTATAGTGAATGTTAAATGTTACTAAAGAGAAAACGTTATACTTAGGATAAGGAATAGCTAGCTTGATGTTTCTTTTAACGTTTACAGATTTTTAAAAAATCTGTCAAATAACTTTGAACCGTGTACGTGAAATACTTGGAAGGACATTAAAACTATAGTTTAACTCTCATAAATTGGTGATCTTATTCGGGTTATTTGCTTTTATGAACATAAATTAATAACATGTTACATAACTTTTTAAATATTATATATGTTTGTAAAAAAATAAGAACTATTTTATTTAGTAGAAATTATAGATAATCCAGAAATAGTCTTTAAAATATTTTTGTATATTGCATGCAATACTTTTTTGATAAGAATGTATAAAGTATTGCCTAGTTTTAGAAGACCCATTAATTTTATAGGTAATGTAATTGAGAAGTTTTCATACGCGTTATACTTATAGAATGTTTAGTACATTTTCTAGCATTTTTATGAGGTTATATTTAACATTTTGATATACATACAATTTCCAAAAATATAATACTTTCAATTACTCAGAAACATGTATATATATATATATATATCATAACTTTTTATGTAGTCGAATATTAGTTAAAAGATATTACATTTTCCATGTTTAAGACACATAGAGAGATATTTCTGATCTAATAAACATTAAAACAAGTAAAACGTACTCTTGAAACAAAGGATGAAAAATTGAACTGTTGCCAAATGTTAAACTCATATTCCTTCAAAATATAACTTGGTTGCATTAATTTATCATTGTTCCATTTTTATTTTTATGGGTAGAAAAAAACAAAAGGCCAAACCGTGTTAAATACATAAACAGCAAGTAAAACATCCCGGCATCTAAAAACGATCTGAATATATTAAGAGCTCTTCTGGAGAATATAGAAAAGAATATTAGCAGCAGCAAAATAAGGAGTAAAAAAACACACGTTGAAAATTAATCTAACATTTTGGTCTCTGCGGAGTATCTTAACAGGAGGAAACAGATGCTGTGAGAATTTTTTTACTCTCTACTTTTGTTGTCTTCTCTTTCTTCTGTTCCCAGAAGAGATGAGAGAGTAGAGGAACTTTGCCACTAACGACCGATAGAAAAGTGTAATGAGTGTTTAATGATTGTAGGTTATTCTGTTTTAAGGCAGTAATTCTCCTTAAAAGGGGTTGGTGGGTTAGTGCTTGCTCGTAGATAAAGACTCAACAACAATGAAAGATTCTACACAAACCTATTCTATGTCTCTATTCTCCCTCACTCTCTGTATATATATATATATACTTTAAAAATTTATAATTAAAAATGCCTTTTTTAAATCATTTGTACCATCATTATTCAAATTTCTTGAATCATTTAGATATAATGACTGCATGTATTGTAAAATGTGTATTTTTTCAGTATATCGAATAACCTCTTATTTATTACTCAATGTATTTACTAATGAGAGTTCATTATTTTTAGGATTTAACACTAAATTGCGCCGAAGTAATTCCTTCTGACTGTTTTTTAATTTCAAATAGAGAAACAATGGTGTGTATAATGGCACAATTTGTTAGATATTTTAGATTATTTTTTTTTGTCCAAGTGAAGTAAATTTCTTTTAATGTTAATATTTACTAATAACTTGTTATATGACTTTAAATAATATAAGACATTAAAAATTAATTTTAAACAAATTTATTTACACTTTAGCTATTTTTTCTCAATGCAGTCACTTTAACTGCTTTTGGGCAATGCAGATATATACTAAGTTTCAGTCTTTCTAGTGTTAAAGCTATGCTCTGTAGCAATGCATAATAAAATGTTCTAGTTTTATAATTATTTATTTGATTTAACTTCAACCATATATTTTTGTATTATTACTGTATTCAAATTTATTCCTATATCTCAATTATTTTTATTCCATTTGCTTAGCATTTTTGTGAACATATAGAAGTTATAGTTTTATATAGTAAAAATGCATGATTTTTCAGTGAATCAGTTTATCTTTCTTCACATATATATTATCAAAAATGATATTTATTTGATTCATACCTCAAAATATCAATTATAAATGCTAGCAAACTGTCTATCAGAAAAGCTTTTTGCACCACTGTGATGAATTTTATAAGAAATGTGTGATTGGAAATGTGATAATAATAATGTGTAATTTTGATATGCTTTTTCTATGAACTAACAAGGGAAAAATTACTTTTTTTGTCTATAATATATATTTTTATAATATTATTATTATACAGTTATAAGCCTTTTAAATAAAAGAAGAATGTCTTGAAACCATAAAAATTTTTTCTTCAATTTTTACCCAAAAATTTCCATTTAAATAATTTTTAAAATTTTGTTATTAATGCAGTTTTATAAATATATTATAATTCAATTGAAACTAAATGTATCTAAAATCATACATTTATACTTATTTGGATACTGAATACTTATCTTGATATTTTGTATGGTTTGTAATTAAAGTCGAAAATTACTTAGTGCCAAAGTACATTTTCAATGCATTCAAATCATTGTTATTGTATAAGGGGGTGCGATGAATACAACGAATGAAAACAGGGTCGCAAATATTGAAAGTTTGAGAAGCACTGATTTATACACTTATTTCAAAGTTATGGTTCCGAATGTATTGAAATAGCTAAACTCACATAATGTTTACTAAGAAGTATTTTTTTTCTTATAAAAAAGAACAGGCTATTAAAATAATCAATATATCATGAATTATGCTTCATAAATTACTTTTTAGGTATCCGATTACCTTAAAATTGTGAATATCCTCAAGAATTAGGAAACATGCTTGTGGCTTAACTTTGTATGCCAATGTATTCCATTTTTAAAAATGTCAAGTATTTTTTCTTTTTCTTTTACGTTTATAATTATGAAAATATAAAGTGTTTAAGTATAAGAGTGGATGCCATTTTCTGCACTCATTTATTGACTTCAAATCGTATTTTATGTGGCAGATATTTTTTCTGAACATTTGGAACCTATTTAAAAGTCACGGCAATATAATACAAAATTTTAAACCATTTATATAAAAATTAAATATTTGCTTTAAACAGTCTTTTAGTAATAAAGATAAAATGTACATTTTGCAAAAATTTAAACATCTAATTACAATATATTGAAAAAACAACAACATTTGTCTAATTTTAATTTCTTTTGGAACAAGAAATATTTATCATCAGAACTAGACTTTGGGTATACCTTATATATTTTTGTGTATCTGTTTCTGTGTGTGTATATATTGAGTACAAAAATAAGATTAAAAAGCCTAACAAATACTCTTGAAACCAGATCATAAGTAAAATAACAAAAACAAGAAACATCTGTCTAAAAAAACAAATGCAAGTGAAGGAGAGAAACTACGAAAAAAAAATATTATTTTTGTGCGCACTCCTAAAAAAACGCATTTGGCAAAGGACTGATTTACGGTAAATTAATCAATATTTTAATGGCTGAACCAATCCCTTCTTTAATGGATGACTCAACTCCCTTCTTTCTTTATAATAAAAATCCAATTAATTCCTTCCATCAAAATACACTAAAAATAGATGCATACCCATTTTCTGTACACTCCAAAGAACACAGTAAGTATTGAAGAAAAATATAATGTCGATGACAGTATTGCAGAAAGCCATTTATTACCACCACAATATGTGTAGCTCTATATTGAACATGAACTACACAACTCAACTTGTACTAGATCCCTTATAGATATCTGTTTCCCAGGAATGCATTAGAAGTTCAATTCTTTTTGGCCTATTATAAAAGAAAAAAAAACTTCTAGATACTTGTAAATATCTTAGAGAATCAAAAGAAAAATTTTAATGTTTTTTTCCTACCGTTATTCAAAATTAATTCACTGAAGTACATATTTTTGTGCCTTATTTCAGATATTATGGATTATTTAAATGTCCCATTCACTATATATATATATAAAAAAATGAAAAAAAAAAATGTCTGTAATTTCTTCAACTGTAAGCGTTCTTTAATTTTGTTATTAATTATTGATTATGATAAAATTCAGATAAAAAAGAGCACATTTTAGATTTTGTTCGTTTTATTTTTGTAGAAAGAATTAATAATTAGTCTTTTGTAGAATTCGGACTAACTATTCAACCGACGCAGAAAAGAACTTAAAAACTCGCCATTTCTTTAGACATTGAGAAAAGTTTTCAAGAAAACAAATAATTATGTATTTTAATGATGATGATTCGCACCATTATACGTTACTGCATTTGAATGGAATCATTAGATATTTTAATTATCATTTATAAATCTTGTTTATTTTCCATTAATAAATTACTTTCACTTTTTATGCCATTGTGATATTTAAAACGTGAGCATTAGCATTAGATTTTAGAACCTTCCCTTTTATACAATAGAAGTAAAGTTGTTTCGTTTAAACTGAAATTTGGAAAGCTTTAATTTGATTAATTGAATTTAAAAGATGATATTTTTAAATAATGCATTTTTAAATATTTTTAACGAATAATTCCTTTCACTTATTAATTACTTGTGAAACCAATTGACATTTTTATAATATATATATATATTCTAGTTATAATATTCCAAACATGAATATTTGTGACGCAAGTAATCTGAATTAATATTTCATAACAGTTAATCATGAGAATAATTATCTGAGATATATTTCGCATAATATTTAAGTAGAAAAACTCTCATATGAGTTCTATAGTATAACTTAAATTTTTTCTGTTATTTTCATATTATTATAATTCATAAATCAACAAATGTGCAAGAATGTCCTTGAATAGGATTAATGTAAAAACTAATAATCACATAAGAGAGTTCGGTCCAAAATATAATCGGGATTTTACTTCTTAAAGGTAACGTTACTTTTTGCTTTAAACAAATACATTATTTTATTATTTAAAATAAGTATTTTTTTTTTAATTTCTTAAAAAATCTACTACGTAAAAAAGGCTATAATGTACATTTTTAAAAGAAAGCAAATTAAAGTTGATTGAATTATTGAACATGTTTTTTTCTTATTTAAAATTGCAAAGAATACCCGCTTCACTTGTGTGCTTTAAGCCTTTTGCTTGTCAAGCATCATTAAATTCGAGTAATTTCTAAGCTTTTACATTGAACAGTTCAATGGCCAATTAAACTAAATTAGTCTTGATCCTCTCCGTTTGGTGGTAAAATTAAATTACTTTCAATTAAGTTTTTTTAAAGATAAAGAGAAAATATATCATGCAATATATATATTTTATTTCCCTTCTGAATTAAAAAAAATATTTTAATGAATTAATTAAAGATTGGTTTTTACCTTCCTGCTAAATCTTATTTTCTTTGAACGAGAATTCGGTCCCTTTGATGTCTTAAAACGGAAATTTTTCTTAGTATTTGACGGAAATATCTTTTTTGCATGAAATTTTAATGTACTGCAGAAAATGTCTCGCTCAAGTTTTAAAATCGTTATGAGAGTACTATATATTTAACTGTACAATACATTCTCTATTTACTGTCTGCAAAATGTCTGGATTTTCGATTAGATAACGAAATGGTTGAGCGAAGTTTTAAACATGTACAGAAAATATGGCTTTTCTTAAGCATTGACTAAAATTGCCTATGTATAATTTCTGATATATGAACTACTTCAGTGGTGTTTTAAATAAATTAACATTAACTTATGCATCATCAAGTAACATTATTGTATTTTTCATTTTGCAATCTACATTGCATTATTTTTAGTAAAATAAACATTAACTAATTTTCCAGAATTATTTTTTTCATGTATTCCTAACATATTGCGGTTAAAAACGTAATTAAAATAACGTGCCATTGTGTGTGTATAAGAAGTATACTACTAAATACAACAGGAATATTATTAATAAATGAACTAATTGTTTAAAATTAACATTACAAAATTTTAATGAAAATAAAAATAAAAAACGTTGTGATACATACGATGTTTTGAAGGTGTCATATAGTTTTACTGGAAATAATTTAGCTTTATAATCAGAACAATTACGTTAATATGTGCATAGAATATACCTTAGGCAAAGTGACAACATAATATTTATTTATGATTAAGTAGTAAAATTCTTCTTTTATATCGTTTTAACACATGGAAAAGAAAAGAATATATGCAATGAAAGTTTGTTATTCGCATTCTTTCAAAATTTAAATTCTCCGTTATTTCTGGAATTGATAATTCAAGAAGCAGATTGTGACGGAAGTGGTCATGAGCAGCAGCTTGACAGACATCGACCTGTCTACCCTAATAGATTAGACGAATCACCACCTGTCGTGATGCATCTCCTCATGTTGGTTGAGGTGAAAATTTCGCACATTAATAAGATTCCCAGAGGATCCGAAGTCAACATGGGTGAAGAAGCTATTGATTAAAACAGAAAATGAATACAAGCAAGCAATTGTAATTTCCTTTTACCAAGTGTTAAACACCAAAAATGACTAAGCGATATGCATACAAGAAGAGCTAAGGGGTAATAATAAATTGTGTACTTACTAGTTAAAAAAGATGCAACTCTCAGCAGTGACAATCCAAAATTTCCAAAATATTGAATAATAAAAAATACGACATGGCTTTGGCACAAATCAATGCATCAATATCACCAACAGAATTCCCCCTCTTCACTTCTCTTTATAATCTATTTCTCTGAATATCTATATACTATTCGTTAGTGACGTTTACTTGTAATTTTTAGGTTAAAATGTCAATTTCATTGTACGGAATGTAAGAGGATAGGCCTCGTGGATAGCCTATTGTTACACACCTACGTTTCAGAGTGCTTAATATTTGTATTATGTTTTAATGTTTTTGTACGTACAGCATATTTTCTATTTGTAGTTGTGCTGAAATAGTTCAGTATTAATGCCAAATTAAATATATCTTAGTTTTCTTATACATACAATTAAATCAAATGTTCTTGTAAGTAATGAAAATTAACGTATATGCATTGAAAAATGCATCAAAACCTCCACTCTCGCTCAAAGGCATGCAATAGCAGCAACCGGTGAAACAAAAACCGTTTGTAACACCTTTAGTGTAATAACGTTACAAATTATATTCCATCTGTTTACTGAAACAATATATCGATATATTCAGCATAAAACTGGAACATTTATATACTGTAAGAAAATAACCTAATAAGCTAAGTATTTAAATTAAATTTAACCAAGAATTTCTGGGATTATATATATAATATGCGTATATTAATTGTTATACATTACTGTGGTACATGTTGACGGGTTAAATCATGGTAACTATAAACACACACACAACATTATACAAAAACTTATACCTAGTAAATTCGCGTGATATGGCTGTACGTGAAAATCGAGCCATCACTGCTTACTTACCCACATCCAAGCTGTTAGCCAAAAATTATTTTAAACACTTATTAACTATCCAATTAATTGACGATGTTTGACTAAGTAGGGATCAACATTGCGACATTGTTTTAAAACAAGCAACGCATCTTCCCTAAGGATTCAAAATAAACAATATCCTTCAGGTCTATGTGTTATATTAACCCGCGGTCACTCGCGCCTGTTTTTGCTACCGTCGTTACTCGCGGGGTGTAGAGAACACCCCAAACTTTTAACACGTGTATTTAATTATGAAAATAAAATTAAGTCATTATGATACATATTTATGAAGTACAAGATGTTTTTTGTATTATACAAATAAAATTATTAAATTTATTGCATACAAATAAGACTAACATTAATTTAAACTAAACATACAAATTTTTTATTTTAAAACACATAATTTTATATTTTTTCATAATCCAGTAAAACGTATATAACAGTAACAAATATACTTTATAATTAATGAGATAATGATAGTAGAAAGTAGAAAAATAATATTTTAATCATTTTCCAAACATTCAGAGCAGACTGTATACAAATACTCAACTTCTCGTGGGAGTTCTAAGCCCCCCCAGATAAACTTTTGAAGGTCATTACATTCCAATCATTCGAGAAAGAAGGATTGCATCAGGCCTGAAGGTAAAATGACCTAAAATGTGCAGCTACAGAAAAAATCGTGATTCTGTGTATTCTTTTTAGAATCCTGGAAGGATTTTCTTGTTGCTGGGGTGTACAGAACACCCCGCGCGAGTGATCGCGGGTTAAAAGATTACAGTAAAAGTTTTATACTTTTATGGGTTATTAGAGCTGAGTGTCAACTCAAGTATCGTAAGTGTATCTTGATTGTGGTTCAAAATGGCATGGTCCCTCACCAGTAAACCTTATGTTGGTTCTGAATGCGACGCTTATAAGCAATAACTAAATATTACTAACTAAAATTAACTCTTATACTGAAAAATCATACTTAAATAACACAAGTTTAACTATCCAAAAAAAACATCTAAAATTAAGAAACTGATGCCACGTCCTGCATCGTTATTACCGTGTTTCAACGTAGACAGGATTTGTTTTCCACTATCAGCTGCTTATCGATCACAGCATTTGATGACATCTTTTGTTTTGATGAAATTGGTTGATGGTGTAATACATACCAAAATATGTTACATATGAAGCAAATTAAATATGGCAAGCACAGTTTTTTTTTTCCATCTGAAAATACCTTTTATTACATTGGTTGATTTTTTTTAACAATGCTTAAGATATTATTGCTGCGTGGCCCGGCGCTCCACAGGATTTTTCAAGAGCATAACTTTTTGCGAATGGAAATTACCTCTTGTCGTCTCGTATTCAGTACTTCTTGGTTTGTGTGTGATTTCTATATTTTGTCCTTAAAATTTCCTTTTTAGATCCTTCTTATCAGTAATAATGAACAAAGCGTGTGATCGCTCTATCCACTCTATCCTTTAAAACTGTTTTATTTTCAACGCATCCTCTGAAGAAGAGAATGTGATTATATTAATTAGGTCTACTATAAATAGTCTAAGCTTTCAAGCAAATATGAGAGAGAGATACAGATAAGATAGATTGCTAGCGGATCAGTGATTAATTAAACTTATAGTGTAACGCTGATATTTGCTAATTGTAATAATTAAAGTGACGATTGGTCACTAGAGATTAAATAGAGATTAGATGGCTAGGAGGATAATGTATTCGAATCTGAAGTAAGTGTACTGGTATTTAAAGTCTTTTCATACTTCGCGTGCCTTGTTATTTATCTATGTATTGCTTCAAATGGGTTCATCTCTTCGTTTTGATTGGTTGAACTTGTGTTACTAATTGTGTTACAAATAAATTATCTAATTTTGAACATGGCTAGTCTTCTTTCTCTTCCTCTCATATCTCTAAGCGTGGATACGAGAACCTTACAAGTGTGAGGTAGTTATTGCACACAATTCATAAAATATTTTATTTTATCCATTTTTTTCCTAATTATTATAAGCGAAGTATTGCCTAAATGAAGACTCTACAAGCATATTATATTTTCGTGTAACACTGTATTTTTAAATGTCAAAGTAGTCACCTCTGATAATGAAAATTTAGTTACCGAAAAAAGTGTAGTTACTATCTTTTCAAACTCAGTTGCTTTCTTTTTATTTACATTTACGTCTCATTTCACGAATAATGAACTTTTCTAAAAGTATATTATACTCGTGGAAAATTTCTTTTTATAGTTTAATTCGATTGCAGTATGTTTTTAAAACTAATAAAGCCAATATGCAATTTTTTTTTTCTTTTCAATATTTTTTTGCATTGAATAATTAAATATGCAATAGTTTAAAATCTTAAAATAAGATCCCTGCTCACACTTCCTGAACTTTTCATATAATCGTGCTCTTTTTGATTGTTACTTTTGTATAGTTCATGAGTTGAAGGATTTGAAAGAAGTCAGTATCACAAACAGCACAACTCAATATGCAAAATGGTATTTGAATACAATGGCTGAATTAAAATTCGAAAATGGTTTTCTTACTCTCTGCTAAGTTTTTTGTTCTTAATAAAACTTTTTTGCCTCTCATAAAATAAATTCCTTGTCGTGATTTTAATTACAGCACAATATAAACTAACACGCAATTCAAACTTTTTACAATAACATCATAAAATAAAACGATATGGTACTGAATAAATATTCATCTAAAATCTCATATAAAACATCAAGAGAATAGGAATAATTATTTAGGCATATATTTCTGCATTTCAAAGAATATTCATTTGAAATGAATCTTATCTCATGTGATCCGACAGGTATTGTGTCTGCTTGATCATAAATTAAATTTTTCTTAGAATGATAGGTAAAGAATTATGCGCTTTGAATTAATTACAGACTTCTCGAAAGTACAATGAAAGGAGTTTTTCTAACTTTTACCAATTTTTTTTACTCCTGAATAGTTAGTTCCCTGAATAGCAGATTTAATCGCGAATTTGCATTTCCTTGGGGTAATTAAGAAAAAAAATTAATAAATTTTTCAAAGACCTACCTATTCATAACTTATCAATACAGTTTTTTTTCTACATTTAAAGAAAATTAAATTATACAGAGCAAATACTCTCAGTAAGCATTAATTTGACAAAGAAAGCACTGGTAAGTTGCTATTTTTTTAATGAAGTCAGTTTTTTCTTCTTTTGTGTTATTCGTACAAGCAATAAAAAAATACGGAATGAAAATTATTTCGAAAAACAAAAACTTTTTATAAAAGTAATGCTTATTTTTTATTTGTCAAGTTCAGTTCTTTTTGGAGGGAATATGGAAAGTGATGTAAAAAGTGGTCAAAGTTAAATTTTTTTTTTTACATTCTCCTTAGATAACTCATTAAAGGCAATTTTGATTTCTGAGAACAATGCGATTTTTCAGCGAAAAAAAGTGTTAATTTGCAAATAATTTAGCTATTTAAAAGTATGCTGAAATATTTTTTAACTAATACATAAAATACAAGAAATAACGAAACACATTTTTTGCTACTCTGAACTCGATAATACCATATATTAAAAACTTATAAAAAAAATAAATAAATAAATAAACTAAAACAGCAAAAACAACAGTTCAACAGCAATGTCTCGTTAGAGTTTAAATTAACCATCATGTTAGGTGAAGATAGTCATTCAGAGTCAGAATTATTTTTAAAAAAATCATTATTTCCCACGAATCAAGAAATATGTCTATTTTACTTAGATTTTTCTCTATATAAATTTTGTAACGTTAACCTAAGCCAGGGATGGTGAACCAGTGGCACGCGTGCCATCAATGGTACGTGACACAATATTTTGGGCACGCCAGCAATCAAAATGGTTTACACTTTATTTCAAAATAACAAGGTTCTCTGTGAAGTGTTACGAACAAATGCGGCCGGGAGCACACTCGTTTGTTATGTCCTGCCTTAGTTACGTCGTGGACTACAGTTGCTTATGATGTAAAATTTGTATACGTGTAACATAGTCAATTTCGTTGAAATTACTGTAGTTTAAAGTTTAATTGTGTTTTATTTACGATTTTTAACTGTTATTTAATATGGCTAATTTAGCAAAAGAACAAAAAGGACAAGATAGTAACTGTAACAAAGAATTTCAAACTTGAAGAATCTAGAAACATGGCATTATTAGTAAAGGCGACAAAGCGGTGTGTGTTTTATGTTATGGAACAGTAGTATGCAGAACATGGTCTGTAAAACGGCATTTTGAAGCAAATCACAAATCTTCT
>BMAV01025106.1:276871-307596 GCA_019973955.1 Trichonephila inaurata madagascariensis | reverse complement strand
TAGCGCGTCTATGTGGAAAATGGTGTCATTGGGGAGAGTGTTGCGTAATTTTTAATCAGCAGTTAAGGGATTAATTATAAACAGTACAAATTATTATGATATTTGGTAATTTTTGTATATAATTTTATATATGACATGCCTATGGGGTCATTGGTAATTATTAAACTTGTTCTTATTTAAGTGTTGTTAAATTAATAATAAAATACATCGTGCACTACTGATACATTTATAAGTGTATTATATCAGTGCAAATGTGCATTTTATTTTTTACTAGGTCAATGTGTTTTTTTTGTTTGTTTACTTTCATTAAATTAATAAACGCTGATATAATCAATGAATTCACAGTTTTTATGATGTATTTTATTTCTCTCAATTGAGCATATGACAAAATTTAAAACGTAAGATTAGTTTAATATGAAATTGATCACGATGCCTTTTCAAGAAAGTTTTAAAAATAAGCAATTTTTGTTTAATAAACTCAATATTATTTATTTATTTATTTTATTGTTTCAGTTCGATATATTTCAATAATTTTATAAGCTGTCGTATATAAAAGCTTGTCTTTCCGCCACTTATTTAGGTAAACACATGTAAAAACTATTTAGGAAATTCTTAATGCATTTAAATACTTTTGTTTAACCTAATATTTTTATTAAATAAAGTGTTCCATTGCAAATTTTGGAAAAATAGTTAGATTTTTTTATTTATTCTGCAGTACTTGGTTTACTTAACTAACTTTATAACGTAATGGATGGTATATGACACATTTCAAGCATGCGTGACTTTACTAATAAACATCTTTAAATTGTATGCGTTTACACTTAATTATTTAAAACAAAACCAGGTAATTAAAGTTAAATCATCGGTAATAAAAATAAGATAAATTAGAATGAAACATTTAACATTGATTTTACAACCAAAATATAAATTACGGATTCCAAACATTTTATTTCATTTTGTTTTCTAATTAGAATATTACAGCTTACTTATTGAAAGCATCTTTTTCTTTTGTGCACTTCTATATCAGTTATGTTAGTTACTCGTACAATGCGCATGCGCTTCATTATTTTTCAGAAATTCACATTCGTTCAATGTTATTTTTATTTTAGCATTGTGATTCAGAAATGAATTTAGTAATCTGAATTTTTCATGAATTAGGTTACGCTCATTTTAAGAATTTTTAAATATTTTATTGGGTTATTATAAGCAAGAAATAATATCATTTCATGGTTAAGATTTTTGCTTACACAGTTATAAGACAATCAAACTTTATATAGAGAATATAAGAGGATAGTTGTATCTAGCATATTTCACAATCATATATTCATTAAAAGAAATTAATTATTCCAATTTTGTAAGAAAATTTCTAATGAGAATAGTTTTTAAAAACATTTCAATTATCTGCTATAACATCTGAATAATTTATTGTCAGACCAGGCATATACAAATATATCTTTTATCGATAAAATACAAAAATACGTTAATGAGAGAAAAAAATGGCAAAAGAAAGAGAAGAGAAGGAAAAATCAAAATGTTTAATGGAAACTCGGCATTATAGATAGAACAATAAACATTTTATTAACGGATAATTTTCTGAAAATCTATTTATTAAAATTATAGAAATATCTTAAAATCTGATACAGTGTTCCTTTCTTAATTTACAAGTAAATGAAGCTGTATTACAATAAATTTCTATTTATAGCTTATAAATACAGTACAAATTGAGCATTTTTAATATGTAATAGTTTCTTTTTTCAAATTAAATCAATTACTATAAGATAAGAGAAATTTTCTAGATAATCACATCAAATCTTTTCCCCATAATAGCACAAACTACTTTCTTTAAAAAAACGTTTGAATTAATAAATTGTTGAAGAAAAGAAAATGTACTTGTAAAAATCCCCACAAGCAAGAAATTAAATTTTTGCTTCAAAAATCTGCCAATAAACTCATTTACAGCTTTAAGAGGTTTATGGGAAATAATTAAATTCCAAAACCCGTAATACTCAGCCTAAAGCAACATTCAGCTCAAAGAAATAAAAATTGACAAAAACAAACATTACTTAATGATTGTTTTTACGATAGTTGAGAAGTAATTGAAAGAAACAAAGCAGATTCTCCACTAAAAAGGTAAATAAAAACATCCTTTTTCTTAATTAGAAAAAACAACAATTACTTACCATGAATGAAACTTGGAGCTCAATTAAATTTGTATTCAGTAACCCCGCTAGGGGGAGGGGATTGTCTTTAATCCACACATTAAGTTTTTTTTTTCCTTAAGTAGTTTTATTTGTTAATGTACATCTCTTATTTTGCATCTGTCAGAGGACAATGAGTTCGGAAGAAAGTACTTATTTTCTTGGTTTATTTTTTACAATAATGTATGGCGTATTCAGCAACACGGTTTTGCAACTGAATCATGCATGTTTCTGCATCGGCTTTCGTATTTTATCAATGAACTGCGATGTTTCTTTTTATTTGAGTTAAATGAATTAAAAGAAAGGATAATACTTATTTTTTAATTATATTTTAAAACATGATTTTTAATTAAAGGAAACCATTAAAATTTCTGTAGTGGAAAAAAAGCACAGTGCTTAGAAACTTCATATTCATATTGAGAACAGTAATGTTTTAATTTTTGTTACAAACTTTATAATGTGTCCAAAAAAATAAGTAAATATATATGAAGAGTAATTTGCAAAAAATAAACTGTATTGAAGATTCCCCCCCTTCCCCCATGTTCAAACAATTTATTCTGAATGATCTTAAGTTTTTTTATTCCTTTTTACTACATTTTTTATCGAAAAAAAAACTGAATAACTTGAAGATTTAGAAACAAAATAACAAAACAATCTCATTACAAGGACTTAACTAAGGCAATTATAAAAGCTAACTGTTTAACTTTTTATGTAAAATAAATATATGACAAATAATATAATTATGAAAATAAAGATATAACATAATAAACAAAGCGTATTTTTTAATGAAAATTTAGATACATTAACATTATTAAAAAGTACAACAAAGCGCAATTGCTCTAAATGTATACACACATTCCGTATGAAGGGAAGTAAGAATGTTTTGCATTAAGTTTTAAAAGCTCAAAAAATATATGTAATTATTCAAACACACAATAACTCTTATTAAAGAGTGTTCAAATATCCAGTTTGATTTTGAAATACAGAATTCTAAGGGAAAAATTCTAATTTAATTTTTAAAAAAATGCATATTTATTTACTTTATAATTATACATTATGGACTGATCTTTGTGGAGAAATATGTCAGTAAAGCTAATAAGTTTTAATGTTATCTGTCAGAAAATTCGATAACACATTGTACACTCTCGGAATATTTATAAAGGTTACGCATATTCTCATTAAATTTTTTTAAAGAGGAAAGTAATTATAATTCTTAATATTTTAGTTTCATAATACTATTAATTTTATACCAAACTTATTTTCATTCCTTTAACCTAACCTAATTAAAATTCCATTTATTTACTGAGAAAACTAGTAATAAACAAAATTTTACTAGTCGTGGTTATTTCAGCTTTACCTTAGTTTTCGCGAATCTTTAAAGTCCATTTCTTTACAAACTCCAGTTCAGGAGTTGACAAAATTTCCATCAACGAGAAAAAAATTGGTTTTTGGCACTGAGCCATGATTCGATTATGTATCAAGATGATGGAACTAATAGTTTAAAAATTTATCCGAAAAGAGGGTACAAAGGAGCATTTAATGTAATGCTGTGTATGTGTATGTGTAACATTTTTACCTTTTGGTTAAAAAAATATATATATAGTAAAATACAAAAGAAAAGTAATTCCTCAATACCTTAATTTTTCTGCAATGGTTTAAGAAAATAATTTTCTGAATCTCTTTTCTTCTGGATTTCATTAACATTCTTCAATATTTTCAGAACTAATTATTTTTAATCAAGAATTAAAAAAGATGTCACCATCCGACAAGCAATCCTCAAAGTTAGTTATCTTTCCTAAGTGTTCTTGGGAAAAAATAATTGGAGAGAGTTCTTTCGTTTCGATAATTTTCAATTAATCCTGTAATACTCAGTTCTATTGTAAAATGTAAGAATAAAAAAAAGAATAAAAAAATACAATATCGTTTCTTTTTTCTAAATTTGAGTAAGCAATCTCGGTAGTATGTTGTTCTCTGTTTTTATGAAAAAATTTTATTACACATTTTACAATTAACATATTCTTAATTACTTTCTATATTATTATAAAATTTATATATCCATATTTGCTTGATTAGGCTGTTAGTTTGCTTGATAGTTATTAAATCATTTTTCGTAAAAAAATATAGGATGAAACATATGAGTGAGTGAAACACAGAATATAATAAAGTTATTAAATCATTTTTCGTAAAAAAAAAATATAGGATGTCCTAAAAAGTATGACACCACTTTAAAAACAAAAATTAAAAATAATCAAGCAAATATTTTTTACAACTTTTTATGTTCCGTGATGGCACTACGTCCACTTTTTGCTATATAATCTTTTAAAAACGGCTTCACCTCAAGAACAAGAGCTTGTTGTAGCATGGTTTATCGAATTTCAATCAGCAAAACAACTACAATGTGAATTTTTGACTACCTATAATCGAAGTTCACCTTCAAGATCCACAATTTACAAATGACATAAAAGATTAATAAATACAGGAAGGGTATTGTTAAAATCAAAATCTACCCATTCAGCAAAGCTGCGTTGACGTTGTTGTTGTCGTGTGTTTATTACTGGGATACATACGAAAAACGTGAGATAGATGAACAGAAGCATAGAACACAATCACAGAAGAATACGGATTTCATTACAAATGATGATCCCAGCAAAGAACAGAAGAGGTACGCTGCTTTTCTTTCAATTCAGGTGAGAGTCCGATTTCATTTTCCGAAGATACGTCCGTGCCTTACTCGGGATTCAAACCTCAACCCACTCGATTACAAACAGAGTGTCATAACCACCAGATTGGGTGGGGGAAGCGTTGTGATAACATTATACCAGGGATCAACAGTAAAATAACCGTGATCGACCAGTTGACCCCCTAGACATTTTAGAGTTACTGCCATTACTGAGATCCAAGAAGCGCATACTAAAAGATACAGATTTATGGAACACCAACGCCAGCTAGACTTGAGAATAAGCTTTTCACAATCAATGCGACTGTGTTTACTTAAGGTACTCGACTACGTTTGGAACCATGATTTTAAAAAAGCACATAAATGTATAATTTTCATAATATTTAGTGTCACTTAGATTAGAATACATGTATAAAATTGTTTTAAGGACATTGTGACAAAAACAAATATTTAAATACAATATTTGGCAAAAAATTAACTTAGAATAACCTTTTTTCCAAATGTTCTCCTTTTGTAAGAAATGCTTCTATTGTATTAATATTTTACCTGTATATAGCTCAGACCTCTGTACAGAGACTCAACTATAATTTTTGAAAAATTCACATTATTTTTAGAGTTACAATCATTTGAAATAATTATCGGTGTATTTTCTTAAAATTTCTTCCTTCTGTTTTCGTAAAACATGGATAAACCGAGTTCCAAGTTATGCGTTTCAAAAATTCTAGTTGAGCCTCTGTACAGAGGTCCGAGTTATATACAGGCAAAATATTAATACAATAGAAGCATTTTTTACAAAAGGAGAACATTTGGAAGAAAGGTTGTTCTAAGTTAATTCTTTTGCCAAAGTATTGTATTTAAATATTTTTTTTGTCATAATGCTCTTAAAAGAATTTTATACATGTATTCTCTCTAATCTAAGTGACACTAAATATCATGAAAATTATACATTTATGCACTTTTTAAAATCCTGGTTCCGAACGTAGTAGGATACCTTAAGCAAATGATTCGATACACGTGTAGACGACACACGTACCTTCAATGGAAGTGACTGATGACGCTTAACGCGTTCACTACGGCTGTATTCTGCGTTGCCAGCTGTAGAAATGAATTTTTCCCATACGATGATTGAAAAGGAGAATATATGTTGATGATAAGCTTTGAACGGGATTAGTTACTGAGGCATCATCCCACGCTTCCAGGTTATGAAGTTCTCTTGTTGATGTCATGTCCCGCGTTGGCATGGGACTCAGCAGTGAACAAATAAGATTCGGTTTTCGATTTATTGGTCTGCGTATGCCTCTGCTCGCTACAGTAGCGTAACGCACACCTCCGTGACCCCCGCTTTTTGTGGGGCCCAGGGACTCCAGGAGGCCAAAGCTTGCCTGATGCCAGGTACATATTTCAGCATGGGGCCCAACGTCTGAGTTTCCGGGGGGAGGCTAATATTTTCCATTATGCCACTGGTTCGCTGCATTGAATACTACCACGCTTCATGGTGTAGCAGTTGCTCAAAGTTGTTCAAGCATGCAACTTGAAAAGTTTGTGTTATTTGTGCTTTTGTATTAAAAATAGTAATCTATCATATCTTAAAAGAAGGGTATAATGCCAAAAATGAGTTTTAAACATACAATTTTAATACAGAATGACCACACCTAAGAATCTGGGTGAACCGAAAAACCTTAAAAAACATTATAAATAGCCCGTGCCCTGGAAAAGTGAGCCAACCCCTGCATTATATGAATTGAAGAATGTTTTCGTTGTAGTTCTTGTAAATCAAAGTATGCAGACATAAAATCATGCAATAAAACAATGTGGAAAAACACACGAAGAACTTTGGTATTTCTATATGGAACATAAAAAACAGTATGCGAATATCTTTGTTAATTTGAAATTAGTAATTGAAAGTGTAGTCATATATTTTGGACACCAGATATAATACAGGCATTTTTATTCTAAAAGGAATAGTGACCATGGTAGCCAAATGATCATTGTCTCGAATAATTAACCGAATTTGTTGAGTCAGGGATTCTAAATCTAGTGCTTCTGAAGACACTTCGTGTAGAGTGCTCGATGTACGTAAAATATTTTGAGACTCATAATCCTCTCGTTGACGTGGAGCGGAAGTTTGGACAAAAGGGTTTCAATTAATGGTATCTTCCTCAACTCTTAAACTTGGTACGAAAATTGCAAGGGCCTTCATCAGTTATCCTTGTGTTATTTCAAAGTGCAAAGTAAATTAATATAAAAGCTAAACTTGAAATTTTTTTTCGAAATTGAGCCTTATGCCATTTTAATGTTATACATTAATAATAAAAATAATGAAATTCTTTTCAAATTCAGCTAAATTATAAATAAAGAGTATAACGTAATCAAATCCCATTTAAATCAATTTAACCAGACTATTAAATTCTACTAAGCATAGCTTAGAATAAAAATTCAATGGTAATTAATGACTTAATCATTCATAAAAATATTAGAAATTCAGCTAACAGCAGTAAACCAATGGAATGTTCAATTTCCTGTAAGCCATCCCTTCAAAGGTCCTATTCATCTCTTTCAATTCCCGCTGGAAGAATAATCTATAAACGTGTTCTCCACTACAAACTTAAGTGCATTCATAATTCTGAAAGATTTCCAGTTCACAGTGCTCCAATCATGCCGCAGACGTGTCCATGAATATACGGTCCCTTTTCACCGATTTCAACGATTCGGAAACTCTCGACTGTGCTCCCGCATCCATTTATCTCTGTGACGTGCGCCTTAATGCTATGCTAATCAGCCAATAGGACTTGGAGGCACAACTTTCTGTAGACGCTCAAGAAAAGCTTCAAGATGAATGACTGGATGTGAGTGTCCGAATTGGGAATCTCCAAGAGCGGTGCGTCTCACTGGTTTAAGCAATGCAGAGAGTTGTGTATGCATATTTGATGGTACACATTTTAAGTTAAAAGCCAATACAGTGTGGAATTTCGGGAAAGTGCTACAAAATTGCGATGAGAGATATGCTTATGAATATCAATTTTCTATCCTGTTGGGATGGTGTTGGCATTATTAGAGATAGATTTGTTTATTTTATCCTTGAATAAGTTACTTGTTTTGGTGAAGTTTAGAAATCTTGTACATATACGCAGTATAATATTGCAGAGAAATACAGAGAAAGGAATTTTTAACGATGCACTATGCTTTAATTTCATATATATGCTCTAATTCATAATATATATGAATATTTTTAGTTACTAGTTAAGGGGACATGCTACGATTTAAACAAATTTCTTTGATTTAATGACTTCATAATTTTTGGTTGTCCCCTTATCTATATGCATTATGTAAAGTAGTCTTTTTTTTATTGCTCAAAATACCACAAAAAACTAATAATTTAATTTTTTAAAGTAAAATTTTACCATTTATGACATGGTTTTAAAGTATTACTTCTCCTATAATAATTGACATACACACGCGAGCTTTAATTTACAAGAATTTCGAACTTTGTATAAAAAAATTTGGTATGTGTATTATATAATAACATATGTGACATGTGTTAAGTACTTTTTTATTATATTACATGCTTATTGATAAAAAAATGTGTAAATTCTGAATTATTATTATATACACACACACATATATATATATATATATATATATATATATATTGTTTTTTTTTGTTATATATAGAACATGCATACCAAACTTTGTTACATGTTCTAACAGCAATTGGTAGAAAATATGAAAGAATTTGGCAAGGTAGAAAACACACACACACACACACACAGGTCTAAACCTTTTAAATGAAAATATAAATTTAATTTCTAAAAAATCATTCAAAATCTTATAAACTTCAAGAAAAAAAGTAAATTGAAAATGTTTTTTTTTCTTAGTTTATTCATGAAAAATATAAATAAAATTCCTTATTACGACTTAAGCGTTTTTCAAATGTTTTGTATATAGTTTAAGATCATTCATAAATCATTTTTATTTAATTTGAAATAAATTTCATCACAATAATTGGATCATTTTGTAAATTGATTTCATAATAGAAACATAAAACAAAGAACGAAATTCTCACTTAATTAAAAAAAGTATGAGAATATCTACCAAAATTATTTTCTTTTATTAGTTCTTTAATAATACATTTGCTTTTACTCAATATACATGGGAGATTTAAACATTTTATAGCAATTCCTTTTACTTAAATAATAATCTAAATGTATGTAATGATAACAATAAACATTTTAAACTACTCCACATCAAACTTATTTAAAGTAAATATTACTCTATACTCCTTTTCAGAAAGCTGTAAGTAATTAGTGATTCTTTAAAATGAAACATTGGATTTATTATTAGGAATTTATGATTATTTTATTAAGCAATTTTTCAAACATAGGACTTAGTATTTCATGCATATTCTTAATATCTCCCACGTCTGTTATCGAAATAATCTCAAAGTATTGAATCTTATAAATATCAAAATTTTCTAAAGTCACTTTATATTATTTCAAAATTCAGAATTGCAAAATATCGTTTTGTTTGTTAATACATGTTTCATATTCTCTATCAACTATTTATTTCAATTTCACAAAATTATACATTAACGTAAGGAATTTAAGAACGTGTTATTAGCACTAGAAAGACTGAAATTTAGTATATACCTGTATTGCCCCAAAACAGTCAAAATGACACTGCATTGTCAAAAAATAACTTATGTGTAAAAAAAATTGTTTAAAATTAATTTTTAATATTTTTACGGTTTTTAAAATCGTATAACAAGTTATTAGTAAATATTAACATTAAAAGAAATTTACTTCACTCTGAAAACAAATATACTCTAAAAATGTCTAAGAAATTGTGCCATTATATACACCATCGTTTTTCTAATTGGAATTAAAAAGCAGTCAAAATGACTTCCTTCGGCAATCTAGTGTTAAATATATTTAAACCTTATAGAGATTCTGCTAGCTAGAATTTTTTTAATTTTTAACTTCTTTCACAAAGATTTTTTTTGTTTTTTAGAACTCGATTTGTTCATATAAATTTTAATTTAAACAAACTTCAAGGAAACAATTTTTTTTCGGTACTACAATCACTTGCAAAAGTAAAGCGGAAATGGAGCGGAAAAATGCAAAAAAAATGGGCAGGTACTGCTTTGATTGACCTGAAATGCTGCAGATAAAAAGATTTATGTTTATTCGTGAAACCAAACAAAGGCTTAAAAAATGAATTTTCATAAATTACAAGATGACATCATCCTGGCGTCATTAAAAAATTACGTTAAAATGCAAAACTAATAACAAGAACTGGCATTAATAGGGTATGCGAGCACCTCTCACCTTCATATAAAGTTTACAGCGTGTGATCATGCTTGTTACGAGGTGATAAACCACAGAAGAGTCCAATAATTGCCATTAGTCTTGTCGGGCAGTTTCTAAATTTCTGAGGGTAGATGGTGGTAAGAAACGTCTACATATAGATTGGGTGATTACATCCTAAAAAAATTTTTCAATCCGATTAAGGACCAGCGAGTAAACCTGTCACTTAATAACCGCATTTTCCTCCCTCTTCAGAAAGACTTTAATGATGGCAGCTCTTTAAGGTATCCGACTACGTTCGGAACCGTGATTATGTGAAAGCGTATAACTGCATAATATTTATGATGTTTAGTGTCACTTTGATTAGAAAATGTATATAAAATTGTTGTAAGAATAGTATTACAATAAAAAATTGCGTAAGTACAATATTTTGACAAAAAATGAACATAGAATGACAAATTTTCAAAATATCCTCCTTCTGCCAAAAATTATTATAATAATATTTTGCCTGTATATAGTTCAGACCTCTGTACAGCGGCTCAACTAGAATTTTAGAAATAGATAACTTAGAAGTGGGTTTATTCATGTTTTACGACAACAGAGAGGAGAAGTTTTAAGAAAAAAACGCCTATAATTATTTCAATAAGTTGTAACTCTGAAAATAATGTGAATTTTTCAAAAATCATAGTTGAGCCTTTTTTACAGAGGTCTGAGCTATATACAGGCAAAATATTAATACAATAGAGCATTTTTTACAAAATGAGGGCATTTTGAAAAAAAGGTTATTCTAAGTTCACTTTTTGCCAAAATACTGTATTTAAATATTTTTTTTTTGTTAAAATGTCCTTAAAACAATTTTATACACATATTCTAATCTAAGTGACGCTAGATATCATGAAGATTATCTATTTATGTGCTTTGTTAAAAACACGGTACATTATTGCCCATATAAAACGAAAGACCAAATGCTGCAGCGTACAGTTTTACAGCGGTGTTTAAACACTCCACCGCGATACCGTACAGCCGTTACAGAAGCACGCCTGTAGATGCGTTGGTCAGTAAAATATAATAATAACGAATTCCTTGTCGAGACCCTGATGCTTCCACCTCCGAATGCGTGATATTCGGTTATGTTTTCGGGCATATTACGTGTGGATTTTGTTTCCTCCAGACTCTTACACACTTATCATTACATTGTACGGCAAATCTGGACTCATTCGTGAACATAACGTTACCCCAATCAGACACAGTCCAATTCACATGCTGGTGGTGCCAATTAACCGTGCACCTCTAGCTTGGAAAAATAAAATAACACAAACTCGTGGTACCCGGGCGTACAGACCATTCAAGTGTAGCCTTCGAGATGAAGTGCAGTGACATATATCTTCTTACAAACGGCCGCTCAAACCATAGATGTCACACGTGTGGAGGACGAGCTTCGATTATGGTTGGGCTACAACAGCAATATATCTACATTTGCAGGAATAGCAACCCTTGGACGACCAACTACATGTCTTCGTACAACTGTGTGGCTCTTTTGGAACTATTTACATAAATGTGAGTTGACGGTATAACTGTAACGGGTTCTATTCGGGCTTCTAGTATAATCCTCTTGGGTAAAATATTCTTTAACTGTGATATTAGTTTAAAAACCGCTTTCTATAGAGATTACTTGATTTATGTAAATTTAACTTTTTTTAAACGCCGGTCGTTGAGTAGGCGGGGTAATACTTAAGCGTTGATTGTAAGCTGATTTCCAAGATTTCGTAGACAGCGACTGGTGGTCGTTCATTTTAAGATTAATAATAGAAGGAGAATGCACCAGAAAAGTGGAAGGCAGTTGAACAAGCTAGCAGGCTGCAAGCCGTACCTTAAAAAGGGATTTAAGCTAGATAAGTACCTTTAATTTAATTATCTAAATTCGGGTAAGGTATTCTTATTGCTCCCAAGGTTTAGTTTCAAAAATAAATTTCGTCAAGTGCTAGAAGTTCAATAAAATTAGTTATTCTAATATCATCTATTCTTCCTCGAAACTTTACTCGTGTCCTCCTGAACGCAACTTGATGAACTAAAAAAAACCCCGAACATTTGGGATAGACTTCCCATTTTTAATTCTCCCAGCAGCTTGCCAGCGCTCAGAATCTTCCATTTGTCTTTTGGAAGCCACAGGAATACGTCTAGCTTGAAAACAAATCGCATGAATGCTCTAAACACAGTTCATCAGCCCTTACGCATGTAACTCCTGAAACGCTTCACAATCCAGGCTTCTTTTACGACTTTCTGGTTTGCTTATTTCTCGATGCAAAACCATGATTGGCTGTTATCTAACATATTTGCATATTTCCTTCTACATGTACAGCAAATTTCTCATTTTCTTTAATTCTTATTCGCTTACATAAATTAACAATTTCCTCTCCTTGCTTAACTTTTGGAAGTGAGTGTAGTTAAGCGATACGAAAAATTTTGTTGAACTTACAAAGTTGTTTGCGTTTTTCTAAGCATAAATTGAATGTTTAATGCAAATCATTAAATTTATTACAAAAAATGAGTCACAAATTAATGAAACAAACTAAACTATAAAAAAGTTTCTTAAAGTTAGTCCATGCCAAACACGAGTCTTTATCTTTATAAGAAAGAACCTTTTCGAAATATGATAGCAGCGTTCACAATTCTAATGTGCACTAAGCTTCTCCATCTTTTATAGCCATGCATAACACTGTTTAAGAACTCGTTGTGCTATGAAGTTAGCTTTTACGTGTTTAAAATACTTTAAAGAATTGAAACTTTCACCAATTAGGAAAAACATGCTGCCATTCGTTCCTTAAATACAAGAGATATGACTGTGTTGGAAAATCGTCAGGAGGTTAGTGAAAAGAATGAATAAAGCATTGTGAAATTTGAAATGATACTTCGTCGGTAAATATTGATCTTGACATGATTGTTTGAGTCATCAACCTGCCAGTACACATCTAAGGCTTGCACGCTTTACACGGCTAGGATGAAAAGGCATCCCTATTTAGGACAGTCGTTTTTGCTGTTAATGGATTTCTTAAGCGATACATAAAGAAGGCCTATTTTCCAACCATTACTGCAATTAACATACATCCACATTAAATTTTGAGAGCCTTGAAAACTTTTTTCCCATTAACATCATGGAGATTCTGTTGCCGAAATTGTGGGTCTTATTGGCGGGGGCACCGAAGAAGTTACATTCGCATACGACTTATTGGGAATGTCATAGTCAGATTTAACATGGAGTATATAATCAATCAGTAGTGTTAGGTTATGCAGTCATTTATTGCTCAATTCCTGGGTTACTCTTTTGGCAGACGTTGCTGTTGATGGAAGTTGGGCATTGAAACCATTGTTGGCCTTGTTTTCTATTTTGAGGGCACGGTGATTTGCAGTGCCCTCCTTCGGCTGCACAACGTTCATGTGTTGCATAAAATGAACGGAAATTAATTCATATTCTATCGGGCCAGTCGTTAAGTGCTTTCATTCCTGACCTTAGTTGGTAGCGAGTTGTAGAAGAAGGTGTCACTGCAGTACGAAATTAATTTAGGGATTTAAAGATGTCAGTACATAGGTCTAAAATGAGATGAATTGGGTAACTATCAATTGTTAATGTTAACGTGACATTGAAAATTGGAGAAAAAAGTCCAGATAAAAGACACTGTAGCAATTTTAATACCATCTGCTGAGCTTCCCCAATTTCAAGAAGTGTTCGCTATGAAATCGTGACCAAATGCTCTCTCTTAAGTTCAAAGTGGGTATCAAAACAACTGATTGAATTGAACAAAACTAGACAACAGTACCGTAACTATTCTTGATAAAGAAAATAAGTTTTTGAGTTAAAATGTTTTCGATTCTGTAGGATATTTTTCTTGCAGAGATTTTGTCTCGTGATGCTGTTATAAATGGTGACACTTGGCTCATGTTATGATTTGTTCTTTCGCTAAAAAACGCCTCTTTGCAGCCAGTTATAACGCTGTAACATAATATATATAATGTTGGAGTGTAAAGGAAATCCGGTGGCAATTATTTCTGAAGAAGGATGCCTTAACCTGGTCTCATGATACAGAAAAGTATATTGATTTTGTGATGGAAATTATACTGAAAAGTATATATAAGTCCAGGTTTTCATGTACATAGAAATATGAGAAAACAACTTTCCTAGTTCTTATATCCAAAATGTCCTTACTTTAAAAACACACTTTCTACTATTTTAAAGAAAAAAGTTTATAAAACATTTGTTTTTTTTTTTGAAAATGGCTTAAAAAAAAAAAGGAATAGTTTATTTTTATATGATTAACTAATTTCTAACAGATTTATAATATAGCTATTTATTAGATTATCCCATATAAAATTTGATCAAAGAAATTTCAATCAAATCTTACATATAATCGTACATCTAATAATTATCATAAAATGAAGTCAGAGAAGCACTCAGGAATTTTTAAAGGTAGGGTCCAGGGTCGAAAGTCTACCATCATGCTGCAAAATATTATTTTGATTTTGTTTATTTTCGGGACCAAAAAACAGAGTAAAAAAATTATTGAATAAATAACTAGCATTATAATTGATAAAATTATTAATAACAAATGTTTAATTAAATTTTACGTACTATATACATATGATTATAATCAATTGAAAAAAAATCAAGGGCTTTGGGGGGGAGCGTCCGGATTCTTCTCCACCTCCCCTTGTGTGCGCCACTGAATGGAGCTTATTTTAAAGCAACAAATTGTTTTATGGTTTATAATTAAATTTCTCTGACAGAAATGTGACAATCGATTATTGTTATAATAAACACTACACTGAAAAATACGGCATATTTCAGTTGTATTAAATGACGTGGGTCTGCAATCGATTATACATACTTTAGAATCAGACATGCGTTTATTTTTCTGTGTAAGAAACATATAATATTAATGACACTTATACACCACATATGTAATAATATCTGCTTCCTATATGGATTTTTTTCAAAAAGAGCTGAAAAGTTATTCATTTTAATTAATCAGTTTTCATCTCGACCATTAAGTCTTTTAATACAAAATGGAAAAACAAAAAAAGATCGTTAAATCAGCATACGATAGTTTAGTTCTTTTTTCCCTGCCTCCTGAAGTACTCATAATGACTCTTTAGAAACATACATTTCTTGTAAGCACCGTTTTTTCTATTGCCAGCACTCGTTCAATTATATCCGATTCACATTTTATTTGTCTCCTTATTCAAAATGAATTTGTAATAAAAAAGTAAGGGTAAAAAAAAGGGAATGAGAGAGAAAAAAGTAAACATTTCCAAAAGAAACGTCATTTAGTTTTCTAATTTAAACCTTAAATCAATAAAGCTGGTTTTTTTTTTTTTTTTTTTTGCCTTTAATTTTTGTCGAAACCGCCTAACAAATGTTCTTTCATATTATCACTAATAAATTTTCCCACTTGCTTCTTTTTTTTGGCAAGTAATATAATTGGCAAATTGGGAAATCTTCCAATAATGATTATTTTCAGGGTTCAGCGCATTTTGGAGACCAGAGGCATTAGATAAATGTATCTTATTTGAAAGAATGTTACAGATGAAAGAAAATATAAAAAATTACCATATTCTTATAAAATACATCATTAAATTACTTATTTGAATTACTGCTGCATGCTCAACAGAGCATGATAGTAATGTTAATTGTTGTGAGTTATGTGGCTGAAACTTTTCTAACTACTTCAGTCTCCAGGAAGAAAAGGGAACATAAAATATATATCGACAGAAAATAATCATATATTTTCATTGATTATATCTAAGCATGGACATTATCTTTTCTACGGAACGAATAAACATTCTTAAATTATCAAGAAAAGTTTGCTTCAAAGTAATTACTGGTAATATGGAACATGAACTCTTTTTGTCATAAAAGTTTAAAATAATTCAATTGCAAAATGCAAACCAAATACTTGCGAAGCCTAACAAAAATGTTATTTAAATGGTATAACCTAATCTACAACCTAACATCTGACGTTATAAAATATAAATAATTTAATCTGATGATACACATACATCTTACTGTGCGGCAAAATTAAAAAAAAATATCATTGCTTAGACAATCCCCGCGCTGAAAGTATAGGGCAGGAATGATGAACCAGTGGCACACGTGCCATCATTGACACGCGACACAATATTTTGTGCACGCCAGATGCCCTACTCAAAATAACAAAGTTCACTATGAAGTATTACGATCAAACGGGAGTAATCGGTTTTAATGTCTTGTATTCCTTACGTCATAGACTACAGTTGCTTATGATGCAAAATTTGTCTACGCACATCATAGTGAATTTCGTTGAGACAACTGTATTTTAAAGTTTGTGTTATATTTACGATTTTTAACTGTTAATCAACGGGGATAGTTTAGCAAAAGAACAAAAAATGCAAGATAGTAGAGAATTTTGAGCTTGGTGAATCTAGAAATATATGGCATTATTAGTAAACGCGGTGTGTGTTTTATATTCTGGAACAATGGTATGCATAACATCGTGTATAAAACCGTATTTTGAAACAAATCACAACTCCTCTTGTCAAAAAAGGGAACCACAGTAAAGATAATTAAAAACTTAGAAACATTTTGGCGAATGACTCTAATTCATCATGTATTCTATTCAAAGTAACGTCTTGTAATTCTAATATAAAGTTATTTGTCCTCCAATCTGCAACTACAGAAGTCTCACTCATGTAACTTTAGTTTGAATTAAACGTATAACTAAAACATTTACAACTATACAGTGCAAAAAGTATTTTTTTAGTAGTAAATAAAGAGTTTTGAGTTGTTCGTATTTAGTTTTAATATTTTCCCAAAATATTCCCAAGTCAAAATTATTTGATGGCACGTCTATACCTTATTAAGGTATCCGACTAAGTTCGGAACCGTGATTTTAAAAAAGCGCATAAATGCATAATTTTCATGACATTTAGTGTCACTTAGATTAACATACATGTATAAAATTGTTTTAAAGACATTTTGAAAAAAAAACAAATAATTTAAATACAATATTTTGGCAAAAAAATAACTTAGAATAACCTTTTTTCAAGATGTTCTCCTGTTATAAAAAAAGGTTCTAAAATAACAATATTTTGTGTGTGTGTGCTTATATAAAGTAAAGACTTCTCCAGAGAGTCTGAACTAGGATTTTTGAAAAACTCACATTATTTTCAGAGTTAAATCCCATTAAAATAATTATCGGCGTTTTTTTCTTTAAATTTCTCCCCTCTGTTGTCGTAAAACATGGATAAACCCACTTCAAAGTTATATAGTTCAAAAATTTTCGTTGAGCCTCTGTACAGAGGTCTGAGCTATATACAGGCAAAATATTATAATAATTTTTGGCAAAAGGAGAATATTTTGAAAATTGGACAACTATGTTCATTTTTTGTCAAAATATTGCACTTAAATAATTTTTTATTGCTATCGTATTCTTAAAACAATTTTAAATGCATTTTCTAATCTAAGTGACACTAAATAACAGAAATATTATCCATTTATTTGCTTTTACAAAATCATGCTTCCGAACGTAGTCGGATACCTTAAACACTTTTTTAGAAAAAAATGGCATGTCGACCATTAGGGTTCGCCAACCCCGGTATAGGATTAGCATAAATCAGTGGTCTTCAAACTTTTTGCGACTCTCAGAAACGATTAAAACAATAACGTGTTTGGGGAAACCCCAAGAAGAAAAAATGTTTTAATCTTTAATTGTATTATAAAAAAATTTAAAAAGTGTTACAAAAAAAGTTATTATACATATATAGCGTAAAATTTGGCGTATAACGTGCACTTTTACTTTCAAGCTGCAATTTTTTAGTTTTTAGGTATGTTCGTCGTATAACGCTAATCCCCATTTTTACGAAAAAGCCTGAAATGTACTTGAGCAATCCTTTTATGTTTTTAAGTCCATTATTCACGGTATTATTCCATGCTTTAGAAAAAAAAATAGTATTTTTCAAGAACTACAGCTTTTTAAGTTCATAAGGAACGGCATTTCTGTTAAGTAAACAATATTTCGATCTATTTATAAATCTAATCTTTTCTATACTCATTTCTTCTTTTTTTTTGTTTGTTTTTAAAGCTCTTATTTTTATACCCGGCGTATAACGCGCACCCTTAAATTTCCATCTTATTTTCTGTACTAAAAGTGCGCGTTATACGCCATATTTTACGGTAGTTAAAATTAAATAATTGTCTATGAATAAATTGAAGTAATTTATTAATTTACATGTATTCAGATTTCGATGAATCGAAGAAAGAAAGAGCATTTAATAAATTTATATATTTAGCAATAAAATGTCAACAAATTGTTCGTATTCGCGTTCATTTTGTTATTCAAGTACTGTAATAATCATTTTATACTTTTCAAGATGTTCCTCATTTCGGATGGTGTAGGAACACGAGCTGTATTATACATTTAACTTTCGTTGTTGAAATATGCATCAATGAACAAACTCCAAAATGCCTTCGTCTGCCATAATTAGGGCTGAATACGCACTATCGTAATCTACTGGAATTAATTCTTCGGATGATACAAAAGGACAGTCCAATCCGGCTGGTGTTTTCCGTATTTTGTTCATTCCCAGAAAGGAAATATTTTTAATTAAGCGATTTTCATTTTGTGTTAAAAGAAAAAAATGCATGGAAATGTACACTAGTTTGTCGGGACCGTTGTATTATTTTGTGTTAACCGATATTTCGTCTCAAGCGTTTTCTCGTTAAAATGTATCTCACTGTATTTTTAATATTTTATTTGGAGCTTTCTTTCTGTGAAAATTTACATTGCATATATATATATATATATATATATATATATATATAACTATAAGGATAATTAAATTAGATTAAAAATTAAATTCTCTATCTAGCACTTCACTTTTATTATTTTTCTCACCTCTTCAAGTATCAAACTAATCGCCCATTTATTTCTGCCGAACATATGACCTAGCCAATAAACATGTCTAATTCCAGATCGTTATATTTAATAGCCCTATATGTCAGCATTAAATTTCAAGTGCCCTCATGAAATCCGCGATCGGTGTTTTAAGTGTTTAACCCACTTAAGATTTTCGGTATCGTTCTTTTTCTCTCTGCCTCTTGCGTCAGAATTTGTCTAACTTTCATCAAATAAAGATTCTTTTTAAAACTAAGTCTGTTTCTGACTCCAAAATCATGTCATATATATCCATATATGCATTCCATGAGATTATAATTTTTCATCTATCATATCTTTATTGGTTTAATCATTTCAATACTGAGTGTTTTGAGTGAAACCATAAATTGCTGACTTTTGTATAATTTTTGAATCAAAATTGGGAACAATTATTAGAACAATAGTTTTTCTTTTCATTTTTCTTTAATGAGTCATGGAGAGGGTGGAGCGTATTCTTTTTTAAACCGTTTTAATCGTTAATTTTACAATCATGGAAGAAATACGCAAAAATTAATTATATGACCCTGAGAAATAATTCTACGGCAATTGCTCAGTCATGTATAACATATTTCCTTCATTTCTTCTTTCACCCTAAATTATTGAAGCCCTTCTTAGAGTATCTATGTTTAAAAATAATACGTACATTTTATATGAAAAAAAATATATTTTTCACAAAAGATATGCAGTGTAACATTCAAAGCAGTTTTCCTATATAATTCTCATACTTTTAATATTCAAAATATAATTCTTAAAAAAAAAAGACCCCACAATGTGACTCTCAAGAAACAATATGAAACAAAAGAAACAAGTCACGCACAAGCACATCAGAGTCGTATAAGTACTAGTTATCCTCTATTTTTTCTTACTTTGGAATGAAATGAAAAAATAACAAACACTTTATTGTGAGAAGTCCTAAAACAATTAGAAAAGTTTCTCTACGAGTTTATTTCAACTGCTCTTTTCGCAACTCAAGTAACAAACTTGAAAAAAGTATGAATGGTCAGAAAAATTTGTTTTGAATAAAATATTTGTGGAATTCATGGTCCGTTGAAGTAAGTTTCAAGAACGCAGGGGGAAAAAAGTGGAATTTATAATTAAGCTATTATTAAAGCTTTAAGAAGTTTCTTCGTTTGGCACACTAAACAGCGGTAAAAAAATCATCAGCCAGCTTTTATATTTCTTTTTAAGCGTTATAATAATTATTATTACATTGAAAAAAAGAAAATTTTAAGTGGCATATGTAAGAAATGCAAAATAACTTCTAGAGTGTGCCTTAGAAGAAAAGTGATTAAGGTAATTTCCAAGGCATGCTTTATAATTATCATTAAATGTCATAAAAATATTATAAAAAGTGTCATATTAACCTATTTATAGCAGTATTTTACTGGATGAAATTAAAATAAGTGAAGGAAAACATGTTTAATATTAAGGTATCTCTCTCTCTCTCCGACTAAGTTCGGAACCGTGATTTTGCAAAAGCGTATAAATGGATAATATTTATGATATTTAGTGTCATTTAGATTAGAACACGTATATAAAATCGTTTTAAGAATATTATTAAAATAAAAAAAAATATTTAAGTACAATATTTTGATAAAAAACGAACATAGAATGACCCATTTTTAAAATATTCTCCTTTTGTGAAAAATGCTTCTATTATAATAATATTTTGCCTGTATAAAACTTAGACCTCTGTACAGAGGCTCAACTAGAATGTTTGAACTATATAACTTAGAAGTGGGTTTATCCATGTTTTACGTCAATACAGGGGATAAATCTTAAGAAAAAACGCCGATAATTATTTCAATGGGTTGTAACTCTAAAAATAATGTGAATTTCTTACAAAAAATAGTTCAGACTCTCTGGAGAAGTTTTTACTTTATATAAGCAAACACACACACACACAAAATATTATTATTTTAGAAGCATTTTTTAAAAAAGGAGAACATTTTGAAAAAGAGGTTATTCTAAGTTAATTTTTTGCCAAAATATTGCACTTAAATAATTTTTTTTTGTCAAAATGTCCTTAAAACAATTTTATACATGTATTCTAATCTAAGTGATACTAAATATCATGAAAAGTATCCATTTATGCGCTTTTTTTTAAAATCACGCTTCTGAACGTAGTCGGACATCTTAATAAATTCTAAAAAGCAAAGAAAAATTCTGAAAATAAATAATTGGAAAGGCCGGCTCGGTGCTAAGAGGTAGCGTGCGCACTTCGTAAGCCAAGGGTTGCGTGTTCCATACCGGATGAAATAAATAATTTTTTTGGATGCGAAAATCTTAGGCATGATTATTCAGATACAATTAAGATATCCGACTACGTTCGAAACCTTGATTTTGCAAAAGCGTATAAATGGATAATATTTATGATATTTAGTGTTACTTAGATTAGAAAACGTATATAGAATTGTTTTAAGATTAGTATTACAGTAAAAAAAAATTATTTAAGTGCAAAATTTTGACAAAAAAGTAACATAGAATGACCCATTTTCAAAATATTCTCCTTTTGTTAAATATGCTTCTATTATAATAATATTTTGCCTGTATATAGCTCAGACCTCTGTAGAGAGGCTCAACTAGAATTGTTGAAATATATAGCTTAGAAGTGGGATTATCGATGTTTTATGACAACAGAGGGGAGAAATTTTAAGAAAAAAATACCGATAATTATTTCAAACGGTTGTAACTCTTAATATAATGTGAATGTTTCAAAAATCATAGTTGAGCCTCTGTACAGAGGTCTGAGTTACATACAGGCAAAATATTATTATAATAGAAGCATTTTTCACGAAAGGAGAACATTTGGACAAAAGGTTATTCTAAGCTAATATTTTGCCGAAATATTGTATTTAAATCATTTTTTTTGATAAAATGTCCGTAAAACAATTTTATACATGTATTCTAATATAACTGACACTAAAGATTATGGACATTATTCATTTTTGCTCCTTTTTAAAATCACTGTTCCGAACGTATTCGGATACTTTACAGGGAAAAGAATGAAGTAAGTAACGTTTATATTGTTACTTATACTTATTTCCCATACTCTTCATACAAAGTTGATTTCTAAAAAATGACTTTAATTTCCTGCACGATTTATTAGCGTCAAATGAAAAGTGGGATATTACACTGTATATCATGAATGCTAAAGATGCAACAGCTGACATTCATACAGCGCACATGGAGCATTAGATTGTGAAATGGAGCGTACGGAAAATTTCCTCTGTTGTTTTAATCTATGAAAATGAGATTGAGTACCTGTAGAAGAGAAAATTATTCATGCTGAGTAAACTTAGTTAATTAAATTCCTTTTTATGCAGGAGTTGTACCACGATGCCCTGGTGCAGTGATTTTTCGGAAAGCTTTAAAATGTTGTTCTGCTAAAACTTGACTCTAAGAATCAACTAAAATTTAATATTCGGTTAGTTTTGAGTGCTGTTATCGATGCCTGAGCTATTTAGAGTACTGATTAGTGATTTGTTTTTGTTCTCAGAATAAAAACATATATTTATGCATTTTTAATTTTATTGAGGCAAATAATAAAACTTAAAAGAAATCTAGTGTGTTTCATCGCTATGCGTTATCGAAACAAACACAAACTGGGGTCTACATTTATCTTCTTCAGATGTATATGAGCTGTAAGTTTAAGGGGATGGTTGACCTTTAAAATGTCAAATTTTGGTCAAAATTGCGATTTTGGTATTTTACACTAATAACCTTACTAACACCTTATAATTCATAGAATAATTTTGTCAAAGGGTTTTGTCATTTTAATTTATAATTACTGAATTAATTTTGTATTTTACTCAAATAAATGTTTAAAATACGCTTTTCTTAGTTTGTAAATTTTCCCTTTTCATTGTTAGTAAAATGCTCCTTGCGTTTGAAATTATGTCATATCTCTTTGAAATTTTCTCAGCCTATGAAAGATGATATAATTCACAAATTTGTGCATTAGTTTTGTAAAGAATTTAACGGATAATATTTTGAGTTGATTTGAATACCTAGAATGTGTGATAATTGGTGAAATATTTCATATAATATTAAAAAAAATTCTTTTTTTCATCGAATTTTATTCTGAATTTAAAATGCATGCACAGATGTTTTTTGTTGTAGTTCATCTATATATAAAACAAAAATTATGTACGTATCTTAAAAACTAATGCGCAAGGAGCACTTTTAAAAACAATTTTAAAAATTTAATTTTTTTTATAAAAAAAATCAGTTTATAACAGATTTTCTAAAAAAAATACATTTAAATTATGAAATATAATAATCATTTACTATCTTGATTCCATTTTCAGCTGATTAAGATAACAATTTAAGAAATAAGTTTTAATGGTCCACCGTCCCCTTAACAAATAATGCATGGGAAAAAATTAGATTAACCTGCTTTATTAATTGCTTTCGTAATTCTGAAATGGACATTTCACAAGAGTAGAGCTGTAAGAAAGTAGATAAAGTAGACAACTGTGAAAATTTAGCGATGAGTAAATAATTTTAAAATTACGTACCTATCGTATTATCGCTTTCGAGATATCCACTCCCGAGGATAATAAAATTAAAAATCAAGCTAAAGCAGATGTAAAAAGATAATAGAGAGTTTGAGAAACACTGCTTTAGACAGAAACAGGAAAATTACAATTAAAGTCTTGTGAGAAACGAATAATTATTGTAAAAAATGAAAAATAAATTGCTTTGCTAAAGCTCGCAATTTCCACAAGAAGTTTTAGTTTTATTTGTAAAACATATAAGTACTTGGTACGAACATTTCAGCGTGTTTCATTAACTATACAAAATAGATACACAAAGTTAGGCGTTGGAAATTTTTTTTATGAGCAATTATGATTATATATTTTTAACACTGAAAAATGTGAAACGGACTCCATGTTTTGATTCCATGTATTAAATAATATTTTCCAAATGATGTTTTTTGAAATAGGGCTGCGATTTATTATTTTTCCCATTGTTGACCTAATCCATTCCCCAGAGCTGGTATTACATTTTAGTGCGGAACCCTATTGACCCAATTGCCACAATGTAATTTTGACGCTGAGATGATTCCCCAGGGGGAGGCACCTGTGTTCTGATAATGCGAAAAGTTGTGCTAGAATTGCTTTTAATTGTGCTTTTAATTTTGCCGAGAGCATTCAAGCCAAAAGGCACTCTAGGGATCTTTAACATACCGCATAATCATACGACAAGGACGCGGTCTACTTTATGCATCAGGAAAGTCCACTGACTTAGTTTGGGATCGATCCTGCAAACCCCTAACCAATTACGCCACGTAACCGACTATTTTCTAAACGTCATAATTGCAATTTAAATTATAGTGGCATTAAATATATAAAAAACGCTAATATATTCAATATATGTATACCATTCGTCCTTAATCACCATTTTCATGAATTAATAAAAGGCTAAAAAGTACAAAATAAACTCAATTAAATATACAAAAAGTAAAGACATTAAAAGAGCTTTCAAAAATAAGGCAGGACCTTAATGATGCAATAACATAAATAATGAAGGATGAAAACATTTGAAAAACATAACTAGGCATTTATTTTGCCAGAAAAAAATCAAGTTTATTTTCTTTCTAATTTATGTTCGCAGACATCTTTTCTCGTTAAACATCTTAATGTTATCAACATGTTTGTTCAATTAAATCGCGAACATTCTAGAAACACGATTTTGAATTTTCAACGCTCTCGTTATTTCGAGCGAGCCATTAAATAAAGAACGTGATATTTTCCCATCAGTATTCAAAACTTCCTTATTACTTTCGTTTGGTTTGTAAAGATGAGTTGAGATGCAGGTCCTCTGGACGCGAAATGCAATTAGAAAATGCTAAGATTTAGAAACTACGAGCATTTCACTAATGGAGGATTCGTATCTGGATTGTGGGAGGAATCGTGCTCTCAATTTGTATAATAATGGATATGTATCTGGATATAATGTGACTTAATTGGATTTATGGAATAATCCACAATGCTGTAAATTATGTCAGAATATCTATGCATTCATACTAAATTGTCATTGGTTTATGTTATCTTGCTTTGTGGTAATGAATTAAAGAGTAATACTTTGAGATCATTTGTACCAGAGATATTACTGTCGGAAATGCTTATTGAGGCAAGTTGTGTTTGTTAATGAAAATGCTTTCTGAAAGAAATATATTCCAATGCATGTGATTATTTAGTTGAATTGGTATTCCACTTTTGCAGTTTCAGACATAATCCCTTAAAAGAAATGTTTTTGTTTATTTTAGAATAAAAGGGGAAAGCTTCGGGACAGATGGTGTGGAAGTAGTCCTACTTAACAAATTGATCATGTTTTCCCCAAAATATAAGCTATTTAATTTCCAAAATAATATTTATCTCAACATAATGATTTAACGAAAATCAAAGATTATTAAAGAAAAGGAATTACTCATAATGTAATGGACATACATTAATGAACGTTTTGAAATAAAACCATAGATATAATTCGATATTATATAATAGTTCAGAATAACTTAAGTATTACAAGCATGAAAAGGCCCAAATAAGTGATTGTAGATTTTTATTCCTTTTGTAGTCCCGCGATTACGATAAAACTTTTAAATTAAAAACGAGGAATTTTATTAATAACATTCCTTATTAGATATTGCTACCACAGTGAAGACACATAGATGCCCTCACAATATTGTAAGAATAAAAAATAAAAATGGTTCAATATTATCCAGAAAAATATATATAATCACATAATAAATAGCAATTACAGCGGTGTTCTTTGTGATGCAAAAGTAGAAATCTTTAGATATATATTTGCAACAAATCTATTAAAATACTTTACAGCACCAATTAATTGAGGCATGCATTTTTTTCTTGTCTGAGTTCGTATGTGATTATCAGTGATGTCTTCAACCTCCTCAAATCCGTTATATCTACCTAGAGAAAATGTGAGTAATCGACTTTGACTATAATGCACTCATTTGAATGGTTTTTTGTATCAATTGTCCAGTTTTGAGCCTCTCAGTGTGGCAGCTGTTGGTTATTGTTTTTCGTTCCTTGTAACACGTATTACTTTTACTTGTTCTGAGATGTATATTACTCTTAGAAAGCGTTCCAAAATAATCATTCTAAATGAACACACTTCTATGACTGTGAGAGATATAGCAACGGCAGTTGGTGCGGGCAGCTCAAGTGTTTCAAGAATTTTAAGAACATTTCAAGATTCCGGAGCATCGTCCCCAAAAAGTAAAGGAAAATTTGATTGCAAAACGGAAAACTATTCTAAGAACTGATGAAATTCTAATAAAAGTAACAAAATAAGTTCAAGAAAAATTAGCAAAGCCCTTCGAAGGGTTTCTTGGATTATGGTGTTGAAATGAGTCCCTTAACTATGCAGAAAAGGCTTCTGGAAGTAAGATGTAAGGCAACAAGTCCGAGGAGAATAGAAAAAGATGAAAAAACGATTAACATTGGCAAAAAATACCGATCCTGGGTTGTTAACGACAAGAAGAAGGTGATTTTTAGTGAAAAAGAACATTTATTTGTGCAGGGATCCAAATTAGTTGTAGTTAGACAAAGCGACTGTAAAAAAAAACCTCCTAAACAAATGTTTTAGGAGATTATTTTTTTCCCAACAAATGTCACTAGAAGCTTAGTTCCTCTTAAAGCCATGATCAATACTGTCAAATACATATAAATATTACGCAATAGAATTATTGCATTCAGGGAAACACTGGATGGAACCTTTCAACATGACTTGGCTTCCAGTCACAGTTCGAAACTGGTTCGACTTACAAAAGTACTTAATTGGTTTGGTAATTTACCAGACCTGAATCCTATTGAAAATGTATGGTATATTCTCTAGAATCTTTTAGCTAAGATGAATTGCACGACAACAGAACAAATGATACAAAGTGCTATACAAGTGTGGTTTCACGATGATGAACATGTGCTCTGCACTTGTGAAGTCAATACCAAGACAAGTTGAAGAGGTCATTTCTGCTATAAAAGGCATATTTCGTACTAATAAAGAGGTTTTTCTGTCTTCTTAAAATATGTAATGATTAAAAGCTAAGGTCTTAGAAAAAATCGCTTCTTACGGTTTGTAATATTTAATTCGAACAGTATAGTACTTGAGTATTAAAAACATTCAATAAACCAGTTCTTTGTTCCATTTAACGTAGTATAAAACCATAGAATATGTAAAGACTATGGGCTTAAGAAAAAAGAAATTTTTAATATAAAAGCTTTTCAGTAGATCCTAAAGTACAGTCGAACCTGTTTTTGTGCGGTCTTTTTTATTCGATTTCCTTTTTGTACGATTTCTTTTGTGCGATAAATGTTTATGCGTTTTATGAATTTCAATGGCTTTGGCGCCACTGTAATGTTTTCTATCTATTTACTAGTGGCATAATGGACAATGTTAGAACTCCCCCCCTCCCCCTGAAAATTGGGTCTCGCCTTTAATATTTTATAAATTGGGTAAATACGTATTTAGAGTTAGTCAAGCCTTGGGCTCCTAGTGTCCTGTTCTCTCCCCCATGACAGGACTCAATAGCTTTGGCACCACTGTAATGATTTCTATTTATTTACCAGTGGTGTAACGGACAATGTTAGGACACCCCCTGAAAGTCAGGTTTTGCCTTTAATATATTATAAATTGGGTAAATACGTATTTGGCATAAGTAAGGCTTTGGACCCCTAGAGTCCTACCCCCTCCCCGTGGTGCAGGGGTGTACGTTACGCCACTTAAATATAGACACTTCAAGATGCTCTGTTCATTTGTTATAAATAGTCTCCCGACAATGAGCATTCAGTTCCTTTCTCTCAAAGCTCCAGCAGCCCGCGCTTGATTGAAGCCGAAACTTTCAATAGCAATGACATTATCAATAATTTGATGAATTATGAAGACAGATAAGAAGCCAGATTCTTTGAGAGCGGATAAAATTATGCAGGGATCCAGCTTTCCAACAAATTGGAAAAACATTTTCTTAAAATAGATACCAGTTAAGAAAGGAGTATAAAATTTCAAAAAGGGGCTTCAATCATTTATAGCGTGTAATCGTGACATTTACAAGCAACTGACCACCCGTCCTTCGTCACAAATCTTATCTCTTACTTTATGTTGCCAAAAAATAAATCAATTCAAATTGGATCTTCAAGTGACGAAAGCGGTTTTGAACTTATTTATTACAGGACCTTGTATTACGATGAGTAGCGATGAATTATGTATGCACATTTTAAAGATTTATCCATATATACAATGAGAAACTATATGTTTTTGGAATGTTTCCATGTGTCATATTTAATTATTTATTTTGTTATTGAAGTACTCTTATATAAATTTCGTAAATAATTGGCATATTTTATAAATGCGACTTTTTTATGCGGTCCCTATCCACCGCATAAAAAAAATTGTGGTATTTAAGTGAATTAGTTTGTTATATGTACGAATTTATAAAATTTTTGAATATTTTTTTGTGCGATTTTTTTATGCGGTCCCTATCTACCGCACGAAAACAGGTTCAACTGTACTCAATATGGATAGTGAATTTAAAAAGCGTTATGGTAATTTTTAATCATAGTACTTTATAAGCGATTATTGACTATACCGTATAAATGTAGCAATTGTTTAAGCAAAAAAGTTAATTACCGTAAAATCCGGTGCATAACGCGCGCTTTTAACACAAAAAATAGGATCGAAATTTACGGGTGCGCGTTATACGCCTGGTATAAAAATGACAGCATTAAAAATGGGGAAAAAATTATCATAGGAAAAAATTAGACGTCTACATAGATCGAAATATTGCTTATTTAAAATAAATAACATTTCTAATGAACTTAAATGTTTGTATTTCTAGAAGTATACTATTTTTTTAAAAACCCGGGTTAATACCTCGAATAAGTCTTTAAAACATAAGAGCATTGCATATGTCCTTTTTAGGTTTCTTCTTAAAAAGGGGGGTGCTCGTTTTACGGCGAATACACCTAAAAATTTAAAATTGCAGCTGTAAAGTGTAGGTGCGCGTTATACGCCGGATTTTACGGTATATTTTATTAATGCATCATAACACAAAAATTGTCATCCATTATGCACTTCCAAATTTCTTTTTTCTGCGTTTTATTTATTAAACATTTAAAACGAATAACTAAGATAGACAAATTTTATAAATATGATAATCACGGATGAGTAATTATAAGTAAAAAAGATTTTGTATTTGATTTCAATGAACTAATTTCTCTATTTTGAACTTTCTAGAATATTGAAAGCATCCATGCATTTCGACTCTCTCACAGCAAATAAGGGAATAGAATTTCTGTTAAGTGTCAGTCCATGGTTTCGTGATAATTTGAAGCACGGAATTTAGACAGATATATTGCACTGTACAACTGATCACTAATTGTGCATATTGAGCGTGATTAATATTAAATTACGGAAATACGTTTGTTAATAATAGAGGCTTACATGTGATGTGACTACGCAATACCCTACATTTGTCTTCTCTGTTGTTTACATTGTATTATATTCAGACGTTCATAACAGTGTAATACATAAGCACTACTCATTCTAGGATATTTTAAGCATCTTAAGAGATATCGATTTTGCAGTATACTATGTTCAAAATTTCACGGTTTTGTCAAAAAGGAAAATTACCTGTCTTTAAAAGAATGTAATTTTGTCTAAGAAAAATGTATTCTGGGTTTTCGTTTTATTTTAGAATAAAATTTGGCTCACGGTTAGGATACATTATGTCATGTATCCATCAAAATGCATGCTTGCTGTATACATTATATATCTTGAAAAGGAATTTCAAATCTTAAAAACTAGAAATAAAGTTGCTTCAAAAATTGGCACGTATTATTCTTTTAAGATTAATGGTCTTAAATACTTGCTTTCAATTAAAAGTATATACATATAAAATGTTGCTTAATTACAATAATATGAGGTTTCTCCAAAATTTTTAGTGGTAGAAATAAATAAATAATTCAAAACTTTGTATTTTTTAAACATTTTAATATGGTTTTAAGTAAATGAAGAAGATTCCCTAAATGCATCTTGCATTGAAAGAATTATGTCGATAAATTTTAGAACTTTTTCTGTTTTTTTTTTCTTAAGAAATTAAAAAAAAAAATTATGATTGCTAACCCTGATAAATTCATTTTACAATTTTTTTCTATATATTTCCAAAGATAAAATTATTACTGAAATTATTCTCTAACAAAAATTTCTTTCATACGTTTTAATAATAGCCTTAATGACATAATTATCAAAAATTGATTTCAATTGCTTAAAAGCCATTTAAATAAAATATCTAAATCTATTTGGGACACTTTCTGAAGTTTTAATAAATCGTAGCAAAAAACTTAAAGAAATTATTTAATTTACTAAAAAAATTAAAAAGTTATTTCACCTCTACTAATCGATTACTCGTACTCTACCACATACTACAGTATAGTATTTTAAATGATTTTGCTAAGGAAGCACAGTTTCATATTATATGGATGATAAAGATTCATTTGCTTAAGAACCGACTCTGAAAATCTATGTGTGTATGAAAGAATAGAATTTACACACACACACACAC
>BMAV01025106.1:253285-273652 GCA_019973955.1 Trichonephila inaurata madagascariensis | reverse complement strand
TGTATAAGCAGCACCACATAACTTAATGATCAGAAATCCTCTAAAAATACATTATGCGCTTACTTCATTTCTAAGATATGGAATATTCAAATTGAAGAATAACCTTATGAAAGGTCTGTCAAAAAATCACGAAGAAATAAAAAGTTTGCTCCAAAGAAAAGAAAAACATGAATTCGGCTGTTGTTGACTTATGTGAAATAGCGACAGTCTATCTCAGAAGCTCCGGAAATAAGAAACACTTTCTCAGCAAGAGACATAAGTAAATCCGTATCTGAATTGACAATTCTTCGGATTATTTGCTTACCGGCATTTCTATGGATTTGCAGCTGAGATTTGGTGAATTCTGATCAGACGAAGCAAATATTTTGCTACACTTAAATATTTACTCTCATATTTTACAAAAGAATTTTCAGGAGTTTCTGAAGGTTTAAGGAATGGTGTATTCCAAAAAAGTTTATTTGACAAACTTAGGGCTTCATATTCTCATTTCAAGTTTATTCGAATTGCACCAAAGTAAGCAGCTAGATCTCTGTATTTTAAGCAGTTTTATATTTAATTCATTATGGATCGCTTAAAATATGAAACAAGCATTGAATAAAAAAGTGATATATTTAAGGAAATACTTTTACCATAATACTTTATTGAAAAATGAATACATTTCTTCGTAAGCTATAAATACATGTCCAAAATATTTACATTAGTTAATATAAACAATTTAAAAACAATTTATACAAGACACGTTTTTTGAAAATAACAGCAATATAAATTAAATGAGTAAGAAACAATTAAGTTTTTCAGAAAAAAAAAGCATTATATATTTCCAATAAGTATTCTTTTTTTTTTGCATTTTATATCATGATTGATAGATTTATAATGAATGTATTTATTAAATTTTATTGTGTAAAACAGATTAATTATACACTAATTCAAAATAGAAGCTTAGAAGGTTTATATCTGTAACGGGCCATACTTCAAACCTGTTTAGAATATTTTACAGGCAAATATTTTGTCAATTTCAATAAATTATGCATGCTAATAGTTGATATGATGCTAGTTGAAATGCCACATTTATGAAATATAACAACCCAGTTTCTTGAATGAACAGAATCATATCTTAAATAATCTTATATTTAAACTAAAATAAAGTTTAACTCTTAATTTTATGTCTTCTTGTATTTTCATTTATTTAAATCATTAATGCAAAGAATATTTTACTTTTATATCATTTAAAGATATAAGAAAATGAATGAATTTATAAAATATAAATAGATATATTTTCATATTTAGTACCATAAATAAATTTAGAATATAAATGATACTTTTTTTATGTGTAATTGTTGGATAAAAACACTCAGAATATTATTTTTTTCTCATTGACGAAAATGTTGAAGCAGTGTCTTTAATAATTTACTATTTTTCACATACATTTTCTTGGAATAGAAACAATTTTAAAAGTGCAAATACCAATATATATTTGCTGAAAGATCACAGTAGACCATTCCTTAATTTTTATAGAAGTTTTTTTTAAGACTTCATCTGTATTAAACTTTAAGTTGAAAGTTACAATAAATGTAAATAAAGTTTTAGTAATAGTTCTGATAAGTAAAACGTTGAATTACTAGTTAAATAAAGCACGGATAATAATTTATTCTTGAGTAATTCCATAGTATTAATAAAATTGCAATAAAAATAAATTTTAAATTCATGTAGAATATCAGTTATATCTAGAAGTCTAAATTCATCTAAACAAATTTTAAAAATAACATTAAAAAATAATTGCTTATAATATTTTTTTCAATATCTAAAATGAGAAAAAAAGAACACTTACCATTGTAATAATAGATTCATCTTCATACAGTTCGCTTCTGTCATAATCATACCCGTATTTACAAGAAACGGTATTATTTTCTGCGATCATAAAATCGCTCAAAGTTTTGTTCCCAATCTCATAACACTCAGCAATGCTTGGATTCAGTTTGTTCTCATCGCTTCTTGACCACACCGTAAGCGGTTTGTACGTAATATTCATGTCCACATTGTTGGTAGTACCGTGACACCAATGATGGGGCGTGAGTGACATAAAAACCTGACTGTAGTAATGAGTTCCGAAAGGTATGTGTGAAGGCAAAAGCACGAACCACAGCATGAGTTTTTGGTACTTTCCATAATCCCCAACATCGTGGAGTATTTCATCTAGATCCATTTTTTTTTTAAATCTCAAGAGTAAAAGTTTAACATTTGTTTTAATTTATTACATAAAATTTTGTATGAACAGCCAGAGATAAAGTAATTGTACTTAAGTAAAAAATTAATTGATTGAACTATGGTACTCTTAGTGTTAAATATAATTCATTTTATTATCAATTATTTTAATCGATATAATTTTGAAATACTTAGTTTTCACAAATATATTTTCCAAACATTATATTAAAATTCAACAGGTTATTTTCCGTTCTATTTAAAACAAGAAACTAGTAGTGAATAATGAATTTGAAACACTTAGTGCAGGTTTAATGCATTATATCTCGAGTTCATTTTTTTTTTTATTAAAATACATTTTTTCGTGAAAAAAATTCAGTAAATCCTTCATATAAAACCATTGACGAATAATAATTCTAAGCGATATGCTGATTTTTTTTTCAAATTCTCAGTGCGTTCAAGTTAACTAAAATTTGTTAAAATTTACAACAATTGCCTTCTAACTTTATTAATTTCTTCAAAAACTCGATACAATACTTTTTTTATTTTAATATTTTAAAACAATAAACTATTTCCTTCTAATCGACTCTAAACAATTTATAACACTCATCTACCCAAATTTCAGATATGATAATTTGTAACAGATATCATCTATTCACAATCGGAGTTCGAATTTCTTTTTTACAAAAAAGTTATAAAGTTAGTAAAAGCAATTCATGTCCGTTAAAGAATTCTTAAAGACTTATAAATATAGACAAAACTAGAGAAAAAAAAAATGTTTGAAAAAAATCAAGATTTAAAAAAACTTGCACCAATCACCACCAAAAGCAAGAGAAGTCCTAGCGCGAATAAGCTCCTTCTATAAACTAACATCAAACTTTCACTGGCCGAAGTGCGCCAGTTCACTGTGTATCTCCGTTTTATAGTAAATGTGAAGGGAGTAGGGACCTAGGCGCGCATGCTCTAGGCTATTTGGTCGCGTGCTGCCTTTTCCGCCACCCCCGGTGAAGTCTTGTCAACGCTCTGGGTAGCTTTATTCCTTATGATGCCTTATTATTTTTTTATTCCTTATGAGGGACACGGAAATATGGTTTTATTGTTCTAGCAGAACACATCTTTCAAAGTGAATTTTTTCTTCCGTTTTTTATCCCTAGTCTCGTCTTTTTTTTTATCTTCCTCTCTGTCTTATTCCGACGAAGTTTTTGAAGGGAATGGGAATTATATCTAAAGTCGAATTAGAGTTTTTTCCCTCTTGATTTTTTTTAGGGAAAGATAATTTTTTTTTCTTGTTTTTTACTTCGTTTACAAGACTCTAGGGATTATTTGAGGGGAAAAAATGTAGAGTTTTTAAGTTAAAGGTGATATTTTTTTTACTGATCTCATCTTATATTTTGATATTTTTTTTCCTTCATGAAACACACACCTCTTTTTGCTCTTTATCTGATCTACACAAACTTTACAGTCTCTGTAATGCAAAAGTAATATTTCATTTTCTGAGGATATCTCTTTTGTGTGTGTTAATGAAACCAGACGACGTCAACTGATATATAAAAATAAGACTGATATTTATTTTTCATTCTCACTAAGGAGTATTTGAGAGGTATCTTAAATAATCTATAATTGGTTTTCATATTTCAGTTTCAAATAAAAAATTTAATAAAGTTGGAATGTTCTCAATATATTAGAAAACGTGCTTTCAGGTTTACAACTATGCGGAATATTATTTTTCTTTAAAATAACATTAGTTGAAACTTTCTCCCCTTTTTTAAATACAAATCTGATATTTCACCTTAATTATTTGATAAAAAAGGATAAAAACTAAACAAATATAAATTTTGATCTCTGTATTCCTGTAAGGGAGTTAACGCTTTTCAGTATTTATGCCAAGTATACATTTATATTTCCTACTGTTTTATACACGCTACAATTTCAAAAATGATGTTTTTAAGTAATCGCTTATATGTATTCTACATTAAAAAATGTCACAAAACTTTGAAAAAAAATATTCTACGGGAATATTTTAAGCGCTGAAAACGTATCTATCCAAAAGTAAATAAATCAATTGAATAAAGAATATTGGAAAAATACAATCAATGATAAATATAGTTCTCTGAAACAGTGGCAACCATATCTCCAAACATCTCATCTCTTCCTCAAATTAAAACGTATTTTACAATAGAGAAAATCTTCTCAACCTTTTTTTGGATTGTCTCATTTATGAAAAAGAAGAATTCCTAAGCCTTTTCTTCGATAAAAGTTATTTATACTAAATATTAAAACAATGTAACATATTATCTGTATTTATTCTACCTGCTTGTGTATCAAGAATCAGAAAGAATAAATTAAACGGCCATGAAATATAGTAACGTTTTTTATTAAAATTTTAATATAAAAGTGAAATAAATGCAATATATATATATATATATATATATAATACTGACGAAGTTTTAACAATTTGTTAGTTTTAAGTTCGAATTCGTTAAAATCATTCACAAGTTGTAAATCAAGTGGTGCTCAAACTTTTCCTTTACTTAGGCTGTTAATTAGCTGCGGTGCTGAATCCATGCTTATAGAAAAATACAAGGAAGTAATTACAATCAAGCATTTATGCATTCTTGTTCACAATTCAAGATAGAGATCCTGTACTCCTTTTTAAAGCCCGAAACAGTGAGATAAAAGTTTTACAAAGCTATACATAAAGGGCATATTGATGATAATTGTAAATATTTTTAAAGTGCAAACGTCATTTTTCCGAAAGCTTACTATCCAGAGCGTCAAATATCCGGACCAGTTTTTTTCTGTCGGCTACATGTACTGTATATAATTTTTTTTTTCGAAAAGTGCAATGTTCAACAATTGTTTCGAGTGAAGCCAAAAGTGACGGGGAAACCCAACGTCATGGATATTTGGGGAATTTCAGTTGTATAATTTGGTAATCAAATTGTCAATGACGACTACAGGGTGGAAATAACCGACTTTGTCCAATCGATCCCAGGATTTCAAGAATGCGAAGAAGAAGATGTAGAGAAATCTGGATGGCATGCGATGCAGAAGACTGGATTTGAAATGCTAAATGATAACGAGATTGTGACTTCCGTGCAAGAAAAATCCAACCTTGCCGATCATAAAACGGATGAAGACGACGACAACACAACGAAAGTAGCAAGGGTCCCTCAAATGCTTACGCGTTTTCTGCGTTAGAGACAGCCATGGAGTTGTACGAATAACAATCAGAGTGCTGTCCTATTGAACAACTACTGCTTCTCAAGATAATTAGAGACCTTGCAGCGAAAAAACGGATTTGTACTATGGTACAGCGAAAAATAAGTGATTAGTTTTCACAATAAAGGTAGAATTGCGACATTTTGCACCTATTTCGCTTTTTCTTCACGCACGTGATTTTCAATATTCGTATAGTGTCCTGTTTCATATACTGCATGGATCGCATTCGGTTTTCGGTTATCCGAACAATCGTGTATCCAAAAGGTGTCCTGTCCCAATTGATTCAGATAAACGACGTTCTACTGTATTTTATAGTAATAGTTTCCTTAACATGTACGCAAAGCTTGATCGTTTCACTTGAATTTCTAAGCGACCCCATTTTTCGCAGTCTTTCCCCTCCCCTCCTTGAAATATTCCAACAAACACTTGGGAGGTGAGGGGGGGGGGGCAATCATGTCAACATTGGGAACCTTTTCTGTAGAATTTCAGGTTCACTTAAGAAATCAAATATTTTGTAAAACATAATAATTTCTAAAATAATCATTTTTCAGACAAAAGAAAAAAAAACGGATCACAACATTTAAATAAATATTGTATTATAAATTAAAATAAATAAGATTGCAAACTAGAGGAATATAAAAACATAAATGGAAAAAAAAAAGAAATGTATTCAATAAAAAATTCATTTTCCTCTAGATATTTAGAATGATACTAAATCTAAGACGCAAAATGATTTAAAAAGAGATTTATTTAATCATTGAATGGAATGAATTCTCGTAATCATCCGAAAGAAATAAAATTTCAATTTTAGGTAGTCTCTTTGTCAAAATAAAAGAAAAAAAAAGAAGCACTGCTCAATATTTGTTAAGATTTTGCTATTTGTTGACGTCTTTTCTTGTTCACCTGAAAGAATTCCTGTGTATCTAGACTCAAGAAGAGGAACACATTGAAGCAATTTTAATGAAATGATTTAAAGGAATGTCAAAATAAAATGTTATGAAGAAAATAAAATTCGTAATTCATTTTGACATACCTGAATAGCGTGCCTTTTATAACGTCGAAAGACATATCATAATAAAAAAAAGTACAACTACAATAGCAACAACAAAAACTCAAAATTCGATAAGGTGAATTCAAGAATATTGCTGTATTTAATGAGAGAAAAGAATTATCTTCTTTATTCCAATAAAAAAGAAATTTTGAGTTACTTCGGATAGCGTATTAGGGTTTTATCGAGCAGGAAATGAAATACAGGAAACCAAATAACGGCTAAAGTTGAGTGAAAAAGATAAATTACTGACTTTGTATTTTTTGATTTGTGTTTGCAAATGCAAATTTGTGTTTTTCTCATTTATATATAAAAAAATGTAGCTTTTGATGTATTAGGTTTATTAAATGTGTTTTTTTTGTCATTTATTTTATCTGAAATTTTAAATGATATGTAAAGATATTCGGGAAGCCAAATGATGATATTTTAATATATTATTAAATTTCAAAACCAAAATTCACTTAAAAATGAATTTTCTAAAAATATCCATCTATAAAATGATTAATCTTAGGAGAAATGTGGAATATCTTTTATATCAAAAATTGAAAGTGAAAAATATTTCCGTGGAGATATGTTAACCTCTACGCGATCTAAGATTTAACCTAAAGTTCCTTTCTTAATCAGAAAAAAAATATCCAATAAGAAATGATTAATTTATAATAAGAAAAATATTTTTACACCAACAATCAGTAAGCATGTAAATACTTTGTAGGATTAGAAATCATTAGTGCAGTTGTAAAAAATGACGATATGTTTTAATTTAGATAAAATTTGAAGAATCCTCATTACTTACATCTATTCAAATACTGGAAAGTACTCCGAGTAATATTCAAACCTGATACCTGAATGCAATAATGTGTTGTACTAGCTTACGATGTTTTATTTATTTTAGAGAAGTACACACTTTATTTTCTTCTCAATATATAAGTTTATACTCACAAACTTTATTATAAAAATCATGAGTATTCATACGGAACAGGAAAACTTTGAACGTATTTATGTAAAAAAAAAAATGACAAACTTCAACTAAATGTTATAATATACTTTTGAAAATAAGTCACATTCAATAAATTGAGTTATGTATTTGAGGTAAGATATTTTTATATCATATTTTTCATATTTTTCATATTGTTCATATTTTTAAGGTATCCGACTACGTTCGGAACCGTGATTTTGCAAAAGCGTGTAAATGGATAATATTTATGATATTTAGTGTCACTTAGATTAGAATACATGTATACAATTGTTTTAAGGATATTATGACAAAAAAAATTATTTAAATACAGAATTTTGGCAAAAAATAAACTTAAAATAACTTTTTTTTCCAAATTTTCTTCTTTTGTAAAAAATATGATTCTATTGTATTAATATTTTGCCTGTATTCAGCTCAAACCTCTGTATAGAGGCTCAACTAGAATTTTTGAAATGCATAACTTGGAAGTCGGTTTATCCATGTTTAACGAAAACAGAAGGGAGAAATTTTAAGAAAATACGCCGATAATTAATTCAAATGGTTGTAACTCTGAAAATAATTTGAATTTTTCAAAAATCATAGTTGGGCCTCTGTACAGAGGTCTAAGCTATATACAGGCAAAATATTAATACAATAGAAGTTTTTTTTACAAAAGGAGAACATTTGGAAAAAAGGTTATTCTAAGTAAATTTTTTGGCATAATATTGTTTTTAAATAATTTTTTGTGTCTTAATGTCCTTAAAACAATTTTATACATGTATTCTAATCTAAGTGACACTAAATATCATGAAAATTATCCATTTATGCGCTTTTTTAAAATCATGGTTCCGAACGTAGTTGGATACCTTAAAGTATGTATTAAAAGTCAGGAATATTTTCACATGTGAGTATTTAAGTGCAAAGTAACAATACTTTGCAGTTTGATCTAACACAATTTTAATGTATTTGTTAGGTGAAACATTAATACTTACAGAAAGTGGAAGAGTTTAATAAAAACTTTAATTTTAATATCTGCATGTATATGTCAGTATTGTATCAGTCTTTACGCAGTAGCTAATACTTAAATGATTAACCTAAGTTCGAAATATTAACCAATGTCTACTGCAACTTGTATGTAATTTACTCCGTGCAATTTGAGCTGTTATTATCGTCACTGATTAGAATGCATAGAGTTTCCTCTTATCACAAAGATAATTGGAAATCGAGTTTCAATTTACTTGAGGGAAACCAGAGATTATAATGTATAAATGTTGCATTTCGAATTACTGTTACCCTTCCTGTAATAGATGCAGATAAGAAAAATTTCGTAATGTGAAAATTAGCCTAACACTTTAAGACATCTTATAAATAAATAAAGGTAGAATTATATTGTTAATAAACACATGAATAAAAATATTTTAAGTACTTCTAGCTTTATATAACAATACCAATTTAACACCCCAAGACAATAAATGGTTATAAAAAATTCAAATTTTCTGAACATTGATCTATATTTTTTTTTAAGGAAAAAACAATATTTATGTTATCTCCTAAGATTTGAAATTTAAAACAGTAAGAAGAAAGTGGAATAAAATTAAAATTTATAAAGCTTTGAAAATTATTTAAAAGGTTTCGTTAGCACAGCGTACGTTAGGATTTTACGTTAATAAAAAGCTATTCAGTAATCTAGCCCAAGATTCAAATTTCAAAACTTAAAATACGTGTACGCATGCAATGCCTAATTTGAAAAAATCGAAATTCTTGATACCAATTCTTAAACCATAGGTGAGAAAATACTTGGCAAAATAAAGTCTCTTTTATAGTACCATTTAGAGGGAAGTGCGTGCATTTCTGATAATTGGTATGATGAGGTTAGAGTTGTATTAACCTCTTCAGGGCGGGGCGATTTTCTATGAGACGATCGCTAGGAAAGGGGTGAATGCGGAAGAACCTGCACATCAAGACGAGGCGTTTGCGTCGCTAAGCCTAACTTAAGAAAAAAAGGCATAAATAATAAAATTTCAGTCCTAACGTCCTTATTTTTTACCCCTTCAGATTACTACATAAGTTGTCTGTTACATTAAAACTAGAATTTAATAACGTTTTTCCTCTTTAATTTATATAAAATTACATAAAAAGATATCACTTACCTTGTGAAATAAATTTTGTAAGCGCTATTCAATTTTTTCCAAAATTTTCATTGACGAAACATATTAAATAAACTTTCAAATTAATAAAAAAAAATTATGACAAAGATTGTTTACAAAAATATATAGCAAAATAAAATTAAAATGAAGACTGAGTGTAGAAAATCTCAAAGCATGAATAAACGCTAAGTCCTACATTGTATGATTTGCAAGCATAAAATATTTGTTGTGGTTTTTTTTTATTTACACATGATTTGTGACTATATACTTTGGCTTTTTTCACCCTTTTTGTTCATATTAAGGTTAGGAAAATGCCTTCAAAACAATCAAATAATAATCTGAAGTCAAGGTTTTTGAAATAAAAAAGTACGCGAAATATATCCGAAAGCAACAAAAACTGAAACAGAACTGACGCTAAAACCCTAAAACACTCCACACTGTTAAGAAAAATAAAATAAAAAACCATTGGGAGAGTTATTAGCAATGCGAATGTTTTATATCAAGTGGAAATTTTGCGAGCTGTTTGCTTACATTTCGATTATCCCCTGCCCGGCCACAGCTATTGAGCAAAATACCAAATCCAGGCAGAATATAAATAAACTGAAAGTCAGATTAATCTACGTTCATTTTCAATATAATGGACATAGGGTGTCATCTAGAGGTCATTAAAAATCGTTCCAGATGAAAAGGCACATATGCATCTCCAAGCCAACGAGACCGTTTTTCTAAAATGGATATGTGCACCACTCAGTCATAAGGTGAGTCCGTGATGAATGCACATATGACTCGCCAGTCTCGAAGAGGTTAACGTCGCTCTATAAAGTAATATGACAACTATTGGCGATGGACCTCGTAATTCTGAACCTCGATCAAGTGGTGAGGAAAACTGTGATGGCACCCCATCTCGAAATTAATTCACCACTCCATTGGGGGGACTTATGCAGATTTAATGTACATCAGCTCTCTCTACATGGGGGGTCTTCAGTGGCACCTGGGCTCGAACTTGGAGCATGCCGGCCACAAGTTCGTGACCATAAACTCTAGGGCGCAGTGGCCACATTCGGTTTTGAGCAATGGAGTTGAAGGAGTTTAAGTAGAAGATAAAGCCAGCACAGCGCATGCATTTTATGTTTTCACCTCTTTATAAATAATAAGAAATTCCAACTCTATATATTTGTGTGTATGAAAATCCTATCATTTCGGTCAATGGATTTCTCTTTAGTCTATAAGGAAATATGCTGATCAAAACTGATTAAATTTTGAGTTATTTCATTCATTTTAAAATTATCCATGAAACGTTCTTTTTATTTAAATGAAGAAAGCTTTTCTCAATGTTCCATATAAAAAAAAACTTAATTTTATCTGAATGAAATATTTTATCTTGTTTATTCTTCTGGAAACAGACGATTTCAGATGGGTGTTCTGAATGTTTATTTTTTTTTTCAAAATATGTGCCTGCTCTTAAAATAGCAAATAATGCAGCCACAAGCGATTATCAACATTCACTTGATATTTGACAGTTTTTAAGTTATTTGTATCATTATTGGTTTATCTTTATCTTAGGGGACTAAATCAATCTACGAGTTCTCTTTTATTAGTTTTATAGATATAAGAGGTAGTGTTAGGAACGTAATAGACTTGATTAATGGAAGAGTAAGTGAAGCAAATGATGTATCATCAGGCTATCACAGAAGTAATTCATCTCGAATGAGCAATATCATGGAATGAAAAAGCATAAGGATTCAATATCTGGAAAGGATGATTCAGATATGTTTCATGCATGAGACGGATGTACAAGCGGTATATTAAATGTTAATGTAGAAAAAAATATGACATTTCTTGTACCGGAAAAAAATAAGGAAAATAAAATAAAATGGTTGCAAAGTTTTCTAAAATGAATTTATCAGATACCTATGACTAATATTCAAATAATTATGCAAAATATTTTTAATTAAAAAAATTATATAAGCTGGTTTTGAATATATAATATTAGATTTACTATTTTATTATATTTATACAGCTATTAAAAGTTTTTTATATTTATTTTTTGAAGAACTTTATTAGAGATCTATATTAAGCTCTAGACTTATACTAAAAACCTCCAAAAATGTATAGTGTTATTTAATATGTTCATTGAAGTGATAAGTTAGTATCTAAAAATAGAGTAAATAACTTATATCTAGATATATGTTAACACACTTTAATATTATTTTCTGTTGTATTTATTTTATGATTAAAATTATAATATTCGCACAAGTAATGCCGTCCCTTACATTATAATGAAATTTCAATGGAAACTTGGTGAAATATTGTCAATACAACATGGCATCATTTTTGATGATCAAATTTGACAACTTGCCAACCGCTTTTTGCGACTTGTCGACCATATGGATGCTTCTGGAAATCACTGGAAAAATCTATAACAACACGATCTATCATGTAAGCGAATTTTTAGAGAAATAACTTGAAGGTGGCAGAGCACAGACTGTCTCTGGCTGAAACTGAATGTATTACATTAGCTGTGTCGCCGAGTTAACTTGTGAGTGGTTGCTTGTGGGTAAACTGCAACGCTACGTACTTGTATTTGTAGACACTAATAGTTGTGCATGAGGGCTGGAGAAAGTTGCACATTCAACTACTACTACATTCAAGAACTACTGCATTCAATATATTTTAAGTATTGCTTCTGTACAATACATTTCCATTACTTTTAAAGAACTATTTGGGAGAGATAGCGTAAATTCTACAAACCCCGATCGACGTATCAAAATGTTGAAAAAATTAAATATTATTTTTTTCCCTCCTAAATATGAATTAATTGAAGGTAACTTCAAATATAACATAAAACTGTATTCATTTTTTAAAAAAATAATAACTTGATACATCTGACAACATCATGTAAGAAAGATGACTTCGAATTGAAGTAACCGTTTTTGAGTGATGAAATATCAAGTCACACAGATTATTTAATTATTTTATTTTGTTTTATTTTTTTACTGTTACTAAATTTATACATAATTTTAATTTATTTTTTTTCCTTCGAGTTGGTGAAGATTTATTCGATGAAAATATGTATAAAAATAAAATTAAACAATACTGGTTGTAGTATTTCCATTTAAAATAATAATCTAACTCAATGAGATATTTTAAAGATAATTACTTTAATAAAATGTTTTCAATTTTTTAAAAATTATTTTAAAGTACTTTATATAAATGTGTATTATATTACTCATGTTAAAAATTTGAAATAGGTAACTATTGTTATACTAGTTAACTGGCATCTAAACTGCACTTCGAATTTCCAAAAAAGTAATTTAAAATTTCTTAATTAAAACATTAGTTTGAATGAAAGGTTAGATTCCATTTGCAATTTTATATATATAGAGTTGTTAAATTCATATACATGGAAGTTAATACAGAAATTTATTTAGTTCTTTCTTCTTTAAAATTGTTATATTTCTCTTCATAAATTATCCACTAGTATTTAATTTTGAATAAATGTTCTATCCGAGAAAATAATAAAGGATATATTTACTCTTACTAATTTACTTTACTTACTTCATTACTAAATATTTCGCTTTATGAGGGAAACAGAATGTTTCCCCTTATATTGTTCAAACATGCTAAAAACAACAGGGGAGAACACACTACTAGAAATAAAACGAATATAACTTGCTTAGATAGCATAGATATTTAATATTTTCACCAATTTATATGAATTATGTGAAAGCTAACGCTAAAAATAATACAGTATAAGTAACAGGAAACAGTTATGAACCTTATTTATGTTATTTTGGTCTTTGAAGAACTTTTGTGAAAATATTTGTTTTTGAATTGCATAGATTTTTAGTTTTTTTTTTTCATCTCTTACACATATACTAAATTATGTTGTGCCAAAAAATCAAATACAATTTAAAAATGTGTATGTTATGGAATTATTGTTTTCAAGACAATTGTATATCATCTTCTAATAACTGCTGGTATATTTCCCTCTGGTGTTTAAATATGTGACTCTTTTAAAATAATTTCATGACAAAGTATATTTTAATCGTAAAAAAATTTTGTAGAGTGAAAATGAAGCTTTGTGTTAATAGGATTTCATAGAAATTCAAAAATGGGAAGAATATTGTGCAAAATTAAAAAATGAGAATTCTTCAGGGAATGTTTTGAATGAATAAATTATCCATTTACATCCATAAATAATTATCTATTCATGAGAAATATAATAATTCAATTATGACGACAATAAGTCTATGGATATTCATATTGTAGCAAAACTAATAACCCCTTACATACATTTTTACAAATAAATTATTCTATTTTTCTCCAAAAAGGGATTATAATTAAACTTTATTTATAAAGTACATTTAGCAGAACGAATGAGCAGCTATCGCATATTTTGGTATATACGTTACCGTTAAAATATGTAATTCAATTATTTCATGGAATAAATAGGTATTTCATGAAATAACTAGACAAGTCATTTAAAGCATATAATAGATGAAAAAATCCATATTTTATCTAGTTATTTTAAGAAATAATTAATGATAAATCATAAAAGTGAAAAAAAAAACAATTTTAAAGTTATTTTATAAATTAATCGATTATAAATAGCTACAATGTCTCGAAAAATAGATTATATCCCTATTGTGGATGATTTTAATGCATAAATAATACGGAAAAGCAGATAATATAATTTTTTTTTCATATTGCTAACATTAGTTAAACAGAAAAGGGAAAAAAGTTGTTGCAGAAAATGTTTTATTGAAATATTATTAAAAAAATACTGCTGAGAAGAAAACATGTTCCTTCAAGAAAACATTGTGTAAACTGTTTTCAAAAAAATATTACAAATAAAATATTGATTAAAATTTTTTGAAATGCCGTTATTTTATTTTTCATTATTTATTTGAGTTAGAACTGATGTGAGGACACTTTAATTTGCATTGCATATTATTTTTGAAACAAGCCCACTTTTTACTATTATACATTTTTTACACAAGCCTACAGCTATAAGTGGTTTAAATTTGTCTAAAATCAGCTAAACAGGTTCAAGAATTTTCGAGTGATGTGTTTCATATTTTAACGATGAAGGAGTCATTATTCTATCGAATACCTAATTAAATCATAGAATTCGATAATTTTATATACTTTAACTGACTTGTCTAGTTATTTCATGAAATACCTAGTTATTCAATAAAATAACGGATTTCACACTTTAACGGTTACTTATGGACTATACACGACATCCACTGTAGGATTTTTTTGAGGTTTAAAAATAAAAATAACAATAATGATAGTTCAAAAATGCCCATTAGGTGGCACTTTGTTTTTAAAAGAGGTAAATTTAATGAATACTTAAATGCGTATTGTTGCCAATTATCCACATGTACTTAATTTTATTCAAAAGCTTGAGTGTGTGCATTTCCAAACGCATATGGATAACCATAGACAATTAATGAGATGCGAAATAAAAACGCATTATTTTTGGCTTGTATATGATATTTAAAAGCGGTGGATGATTTTTTACTTGGAAAGCTATTTTCTGTTTTCGAGTATCGTATGAAAGAGGGATATATCTAATTGAAGAAAAAATAAACTTATCATCTGTTGTCAGGTACGCTATCGATATGTGATGTTTCTTTTGAAAATTGTGTTGCATTTTTGGGAAATTTTGGGGAAATTAAGTGTGCTTCCAAATGTCAACATACAACTTTTATATTAAATAAATATTCAATAATATTACAAGAATTTTCTTTTATTTATTTTTTACGTAACCTATGACTACGTTCCGATAAAAAATATTTTTTTAAATATGAAAACAAAAAAATCATGCATTTACGTAATCTATAAGCAGTAAAATAAAAAAGCAAGAAACGCCGGTTTATTCTAGATCTAAATAAATCCAAATTTGAATGCTGAGTGTTTTCCGGATACAGGGAGGCCACTTAAAGAATGTGTAGCATCACATAATAATCGTGACGTTGCCTGATTTCAAAATCTCCTGCTTCATGTTCGAATAATTACAGCAGACTATTTACAATGCATTGTTATTAACCATGAAACTTTACTGCATCAGTTATAGCAACATAAACACGGTTGAAAATTTTTCGGCTTGTGACATTTGATCACAATCTGTATCTGTTTCTACAAACTGAACTTGTTTTTATTGTGCACATGCGCATTTTTATTAGTTTCCCTACCTTAACTTTCTGTGGTTTAATGTAATACTAATTGATAGCTAGTTAATAAGTGTTTTAATTATTAATAAATTCAGTGTGAGTCATTTTCTAAAGTTCGATGGCATGATAATCGAAATCTAGTCAATAAGTGTTTAAAATACTAATGTATTCTACGTGAGTTATTTCTGTGGTTCAATGGTATAATAATCGAAAACTAGTCAATAAGTGTTTAAATTACTTATAAGACATTGGGAGTCATTTTTTGCGGTTCAATATGATATGCTAATAGAAATTTAGTTCAGAAGTACTTAAAATACACATGTATTAAGTGAGAATACTTTTCCTTTGTTAAATTTTTTTTTCCAAGAAAAAACGTCACGTAGTGTACATTTTTGAACTGATTTTTTAATTCTTCAAATGTATGCCACGCATTAACTATATTTAACAAATTACGAGGACCGTCTTTGCTGAAGGATATTGTTTTCAGAAGTAAGTAACATTGTATACGTTAAAATTTGTATATTATTGTGCACTTTGTTTATTATGGTCTGAAAAATAAGAATTTGTATAAATAATATTTGGTTAATCGAATTTTGATCAAGCGCTCAGTAAGTCAATGATTCAATGTAATTTTTATTCACTTTTAAATTTATGGAATAATTTAATCATACTATTTTTAAATAAGAATTAACAAAAGTATAGTCAGAATCAGTTTTTAACATTTTGAAGTGGCGACAGTAGCCCAGTGGCTATGGTAAAAAACTCGTTGCCGGAGTGTCGTGGGTTCGATCCCAAGAGCCCCTGAAGACCCACCGCTTAGAAAAGGCCGACAAGCATTAAATTTGTCACGTTTCAATGCCTTCTCTTTGGATTTGGTGTGGTATGTAGAAAAACTCAGCTGTCGTCCTCGTCACTTGATCGAGGTTCAAAATTAGGAAGTCCATCTCCAATAATCCTTGTGTTGCTTTATAATGCTACGCTCTCTATTATATGTCTTTCTTCACTATTTGAGGAAATATCATAATTCAGCTATTTTAATCTCATGCTTCATACAATGAATTTATAAAAATTCTAGAAAGCCTTACTTTGAGTGGAACAACTAATTATTATTGTTTCCTAAACCAAGGGCTGGCAACTTGTTTTGACTCACAGGCCACTTGTCAGAGGGACGCAGAATTTTAAAATAATTGGATTCATTATAAAAAATAAATATATATATAAGTTAAATATTTTATTATTATAAAATATATTAGTTTTATTCTATTTATTGTGTTATTTTCATGTTATCTCTCCCTGCAACCTCATTTAGTTTTAGAATCAGTTTGATGAGACAGGTGTACCATGTGCCGTATACGTTTCTCCCTTTTTCAATTCCTACTATTAGCTCACACTCTCTATATAGTTATCTTGGTGGAATTTTCAATCATTAATAAAATACATTTTAAAGCACTCAATTGAGCTGAAATTTTTTATACATGATTATTTTGGATGACAATACAGTAATTTAATTATAATTAATAAAAATTGATTGGTTAAAACTAATTATTCAAAGAATTACAAACACACAGCCGCGTTGGCATCATTTTTAGCAACTATTTTGGCGACTTGTGTCAAAACTTGAAAAGGTTTTTTTCTTACATTTTAAAGCACTCTTTTGAGCTGAAGTTTTCTATACTCTATTGTTTTGGGTACAAATACGATAATTTAATTATAATTAATTAAAATTAATTGACTGAAATTAAATATTTAAAGAATTACGGATACAGCCACGTTGGTTTCATTTTTAGCGACTTGGATCCAAAATTCAAAATATTTTTTTTCTCACGTTTTAAAGTATTCATTTGAATTGAAATTTTATATACACGATTGTTTTGGAGGCCAATACGATACTTAAATGATAATGAATAAAAATAAATTATTGCTTAATGTTGTGATTATGTCATATGTATATATATATTTATATTAATTGTAACTATTTAATAAAACGTATCTAAAATAAAAATTTTTTTTTTGTTCTTCTAAAAGGGAATTGACTTAATTTTATATATATTACTTATCTTAAAATAATCAGGAGGGAAATTGCTTGTTGCCATTCTCAGCAAGCTAATGTTAGTCAATTTGCATATTATTTTTTTTTACTTCTGTTGATCTTTATGCAATTAAATCTTTGCTCACAAATATGTGTCGACTAAAATATAAAGAAAAAATTCCTTGCAAATTTCTTTATACACGGAAAAATTTCATCCAAGAAAGATATGTTAAAGTCAATTATATATAATGTCATAGCATGAAACAATTCCTTCATATTGGTATCTGACTTCAAGTCCATAAGTTCAAACTGTAGCTCCTCAGATGTTGTATGAATATCAGGAGAATGGTGTAACAAAGCAAATTGAAAAGTTTAGCTCATGTTTTTTAAAACCCAAAATATTGTAACCTCGACCTCCAAGCTCTGCAGATGATTTTTTTATATAAACACTTTCAGCTATTTTTTTTCTTCCTAATAAAGGAGTAAATTTGTTCTGTTTTTCTGAGAGTGAAAAAAGTCAAGAAAAATATTAGTGGACGCTACTTAACCCCACCTGCCCTAAATCTTTTATTTTATGTCGTATCGCTACAGTATAATTTGATATAACTATATAAAAGACATATATAACCGTAACGAAACTAAATTACTGGGGTAGTAAAAATACAAAAGCTTTATAAAACATCAGTATTGCAGAAATTAATGTTTTCAGGATGCACATTTTTTATATATAAACATTAGAATTTAGCCTGATGTGCAAGCATTCCAGAAAAAAAATACTTAAACTCTTATGCATTTTTTTTAAATCTAATATATACTTGTATTGCTATTAGAATAATTAAAGAAAAAACGCTAAAGTGGTGTTCACGAAGCCCAAATAATATGTGAAGATATTTATAACTCAAAGCAATACGAAAGTCAATAAGATTAAGCCATTATATTTCTTTTAAATATGTTTCATTGCAATAAAACATTAGTTTAAACTCATTATACAATAAAATCGAAATTTAGTTTACAATCATGCACTAAGAGCTCCAACACTAATGATAATACTCTTCATTTACAAATCTTTTTGCTTGGTCATTACGGAATTTTTAATCAAATTTAATTAAGAGATAAAAAATCAAAATGATTACATTATGCACGCAAATTGGTCAAATAAAAGACTAAATGATTGACTAAATACAACTGAAAAAAAACAGCAATAATGGTCCTAATTGAATATTATACCCAAATGTATGAGTAGTATATACATTAAAATTTTCAGTCTGGTAAATAAATTTAGCCCTGAAATATTGGTTATTCGCTACCGAATCACATAACGTAGAGTAAAAGACAATTCTGATATTTGATTTACTTTAACCTGGTTGTTAATTACATATTATATAATTAAAAGCAGTCTGAAAGGAAGGACTCCGTTTATCCGAAATCTATAAATATATATAATTGAACTTTCACTTATTACCGAAACAAAAGCAGTAACCACAAAGTTCACATCCTGTTTGTAGAAAGGTAAGGTCAACAAAAGGTCTTAAGTCAATAGAACTGAAACGATAACATTGTTTCTGAATGTTTTTGCAGTTTAGTAATTGATTTCGTAGGTGTACAGAGTTTTAATTAAAAGTCGTCTTTAATGTAAGTATAGAACCCATATATATATATATATATATATATATATATATATATATAAAGATTATAAAAAATGGGTTTATTTTGTTAACCATTAAAGATTAAGAGTTAATAAATAAAACTGTTTATATTCTAACAATCAACAAAAACATAACATACACTGCTGGCAACTGTAAATGCAACACCAAGAAAGACAAGAGATAGCACAACAAAAATTTTTGTAGATAACATGTTGACCAAGTATCAAATGATTAAATTTATAGACTTCTATGAAGTGTGGTTCCTGCCAGAATCAGTAGCCAGAGTAGCCGCCATTGTTGAAGATCACCGTTGCCACACGCCTTGGCATTGATTCAAAGAGACTTTGGATGTGTTCTTGGGGTACAGAAGACCAAGCAGCTTCCACACGTTGCCAAAGGTGATCTGGTGTGGCAGATGGGGGTGTAACCTGGGTCAATCGTTGAGCAACCATGAATCACATGTTTTCTATCGGCGAAAGATCCGGAGAGCGAGCCGGCCAGGAAAGCAATTCAATCTGATGATTGACGAAGAACGCTTGGATAATGCGTGCCAAGTGTGGTCGCGCATTATCCTGTTGAAATATGGCTGTCAAGCCCTGAAGTTAAGGAAGGACAACTGGCTCCAACACCTCGGAGATGTAGCGCTGGCTGTTTAAAGTACCGGCAATGCGTACTAGAAGAGTGCAAGAGTGATACCCAATACCGCCCCATACCATAATAACCCGGTGCAGGACCAGTGTGGCGGTGCATAACGCAGCTGTTCAGCATCCTCTATCCATGGTGTCTCCAGACTCGAATCCGACCCTCGTGGTGTTGCAGACAGATGCGTGACTCATCAGTAAACAAAACTTCATTAAATTCTGCCACCCACATCCTTCTTTCATCGCACCATTGGCGGCGGAGACGTCTGTGGTTCTGTGTCAAGGGTAGACCAAGCAATGG
>BMAV01025106.1:218880-243098 GCA_019973955.1 Trichonephila inaurata madagascariensis | reverse complement strand
TTTTTTTTTTTTTTTTATTTTGCAGCATTAACTTGAATGTTGGCAGTCCCTCGAAAATAGTTGTTTTACGTCTATAGACCAGTGTTTGTCAACCACTGTGCCGCCTTTTTTTTTAAATTTTCAATTATACACTGCGAAAAAATTCCGGAACCAAATCATTCGGCTGTTTTATAGAAATAAACTATTTATAAAATTGTTATTGACCATTTGACAACAGTAGAATAGAAAGTTATTCATCAATTCCCAAATATAAATATTACAAAATTTGAGTTCGTAATCCATTTGTGATAACGGATGAATCTGTATGAGAGCTAACTTTGAATGAAGAGAATGAACAAATTTCATTTTGTCTCATAATCGAGATTTACTTTCAAAACATTCAAAAGAGTCAATTAATTCATTTTGGATTAAAATTAGAGGCGATAACCCCATAATAACTAAAAAATCCTTAAAACTATTGCTACAGTTTTCTACATAATATTTTTGTGAACTAAGATTTTTAGCATTAACTAATATAAAAATGAAAAATGATTGAAATTTTTAAATGTAGATTACGTAAGGGGAGGGGCATTATCATTTTTACGACCCAATATAAAATAAATAATCAAAAATCGTGAAGCTCATATTTTGCATTAAATGTGTTCTAATAATTAATTATTCAACAAACGTTTTGTTGTCTTTTTTAATTTAAATAAAATTGCACAATTTGACACTTCCGAACAAGTCGCAAAGTTCAACTGACAAATTTTGAGATTGAAGCTAGCGTTAACAGTCATGTGCATTGCCACGCAGTATTCGAAACGAATTGGAGATTTATTTCATACTTTCCCAGTTTCTCATTAGGCATTCTATACAATGCCTAGTCATTCTATAGAGTTCCGGATTTCACACTTTGCCGGTAACATATTTATTAGATTACCAGAAAGTTCTGTTCGTTTTGGATACAAGTTTCATCAGGTTTGAGCATATTCGTTTGACGCATATTTCGCTCTCTTTTTTTATCACTGAATGTAAGCATTCCGACCTAGTAGATGAACTAAAATGAAGATGATTTACTTTAGAATTAAGTGAGACGCAATTGTGTTCCCGTGATTATAGATAAAGTTCATTTACTCCTCTGAATTTCGTAAGGATTTTAATAAAGAAGAAATTATACAGAAGCCGGAAAAATTTATTGAAAGTGTTTGATGAAGGTACAGTTTTTGATAGAACATGCAGCTGGAGCAAAAAACTTCAAGTAGGTGATTTCGACCTTTCAAATCTGCCCTGTTCAAAATCAAAATTATTTTTTGACAACGCTGGAGGTTGCGGAAAGGCTTGATTCAGCTCAACAAATCATTTCGTACCATACTTGGGAACCAGGATTTGAGTGGAAAATATTTGAAATGGGTGTCTCGTAAGTGAAGTAAAAGTTTTACTGTTCGTGCCATAATATGCACATTTCCACTTGCTTGGAACAAAATCGAACCATTTTTGGACCAGCTGCTAACTGGGGATGAAAAATGGATTACCTAAGAAAACATTGTAAGGAAAATGACAGAACGTGACACTGGAAAACAAGCTTCATCCTCCTCTAAGCTGAAATTGAGCATGAGTAAGATAATATGTATACATTAGGGGGATATTCGAGGACCGGTACCTTTAGAGTAGTTAAAACGGAACAAAAAATTAAATTTAGAGAGGTACTGTAAGCAACTGAATAATTTTAAAATAATATTCTAAGACAAGATGTCAACGATGTTCAATCGGAAGAACATCATACTGCTTCATGGTAATGCCAGGCTACATGTTGCTTTGGGGATTCGTCAAAATATCGCATAGCTGAGCTGGAAAATTCCATCACATCGAACATATTCTCTAGACCCAGAATTTTTCTATCATCACTTTTTTTTGTCCTTACAATTTTTTTTTTCAGAAAAAAAAATTATAAACGAAGACGATATCAGAGTCACAGTAGTTCAAATTTTCGCCTCTAGGGATAAGATACTTTTTAAAAATAGGACATGTGCAAATAGCTTTCACGCTGGCAAGAAGTCATAAATGACAACTAATACAAAAAATTTATTATTTTGTTTCATACTAAAAAAGGGATAGAACTTATCTGTATACCTAGTACACACACACACACATACACACCGCATTCCTTGTGTATTCCTTTGTGTATACAAATAAGATCGTGATTTGTTTTTGAAATTTAAAAAGTGACCCACCTAATTCTAATATGAAATGAGTTATTTTGATTTTTAGTGTTATACATTGAACGTAAATTAGAAAACGATATCTGACATTTTTTATTTGAAATCAACATGAAAGCTTTTTTTCACCTAAATGAGTAGTACAGCATGTACGAAAAAAGGTGAAAATACGATGTTAAAACTATCCTTTTTCTTGAAGAGTTTCCGTAAGAAACTTATCCTCTTCCCCGGAAAAAAAATGCTGTTTAGCAGATTGTCACTTTTTTGGAGGATTTGCCATATACTCTGACCCTAATACCCAACTATCACTAACTAACATTATTTTGTTGTCAGATAATCCGGATATTATGTTTTTACTTTTTTTTCCCGGCGAACAAACTTTATTGGCTCAGATAATATTTTTTTTTTCTATTTCATTTTTGAAAACTTTTTTTATATGAGAATTCTTCCCGAGATATTTTTTTATGGCTTAAGAGTTTTCAAACCCTGCTCTCCAAGCCTTCTTTGGTCATTTCCTTCCCGAGGTAGATAGGCTTTTTTCTCCCTTTGTAAAGAACTCTACTTCTTCATTTAATTTTTATTTCGTCAAGATTAAATCTTTTCGATGCTTCGTACACACTTAAAGTTCAACCTAGGTACAAACAGAAAAGCTTTATACAGACAATTTTTAGTTCAAAAGAATTTCATTTTTGAGCATTTTTTTTTAGGGGTTTAATATATTTTTAGTGGTATTTCAGCTAGTTAGTTGTAAACAACTTTATGGAATAAGTTTCTTTTTTTTTGAGACTTCAGGTAGACTCCTAGTGTGCCGACAAGTATAGCACAAGGCTTACAAACGTAAGTCAATACTCAAATAATAGTGACAGGAAGTTACATGTAGAAGGATATAGGCCCAAATGGGAACCCAAAGGGGGAAAAAATGAGAAAAAAAGTGGATACAAATACAACAAATACAAAAAAAAATACAAGATTGCACACATAAAAATGGAGATAGTCAAAAATTAAAACTATATAATGAGGAAGATAAGAAAACATGATCACAAAAAATGTTCAAAATACAAATACATAAATCATACATACACACATAGGCACACATGCAGAAACATATATATATATATATATATATATATATATATATATATATATATATATGTATATATATACACATACATACATACACATACACACACACACATATATATATATATATATATATTTAAATTTACACACACATACACATATACACATGAATATTCATGTACAGAAAATGTAAACAAACACAAAATTTACGATCTAAAAAATGCTATTAATATACGCACAAAACGACGTAACAGATGATTTGCCTTGAACAAAGGCAGTGAAAGAAGGAGGCCACACTGTATTGTTCTTTTGTAAGCAATTCATGAATGTACGTCTTTCAGTAGCGAATTTATTAAGTTATTTGAAGAAAAAATATCGAGTCATTCGCTCGAGTATCGGTTCCCTGCCTTTTGGGGTTAACGAGAATAAGATCCATAGGGGCACAAATTGTACAAGGTAGCAAGGGGGAAAAGTAAACCTGGGGTATACAAACTCAGGTTTCATCCTAAGTGGTCAATCAGAGCTCAAAAGTACACAAGTTCCGTCACCAATAACCCTCTTAATGTTTTTGAGAGCAACATTGAAGTAGGGAATGTTTTTTAATGTCACACCATAAATCAACACTAGGGCAATTACCAACTACTGTTTTAATTTTGAATAACGGTCCAGTTACGAGAACGACACCTGAGTTGATATCTTCTCTCCAAACTACCACACCGCATCAAGTGGAACTTTGAGCTTCTACAAACTTAACATTTTATCTACCGACGCGGTACTTATAAATATCATTCAGTTCAAAAGTACATAGAATAAACATTTTTACGAATATTCTGGCGATACTTAGCAGAAATATTTTTTTAAACCCACTCTTCCAAAATATATGGCAGCACGGGTTATATGATAACTAGTTAAGCGGGGAAGGCGAATAGTTTTATAGCAGAAGTTGCGTTTTCATCGCATTGCGAAAATTATCATTTTTGTTCTGATAAAATAGTTCATGTCAAAATGTGTCTTATTTTTTTTTCTTTTTGTATGTAAATGAAGTCCTTAGAAAACGATTTGACTATTTTAAGTGAAAAGTGTATATAATGAATTTTACAGTTCAATAACTTTAATTATAGTGATGCTGACTGCGGTGCCGTAGGGTCAAGATTCGAATACCGGGTAAGACATGGATGTTTGTGTTGTAATCCTTCTCTTCTTTGTGAAGTGTGCTTCACACTTCTATGTAAGCCTCCATGTGATACTTTGTGGTGCACGGGGTTTATAAATTCGAAAAAAATTCAAATAGTAAATATTTTATTTAATAGCGGCTTTTTTTATTTTAACACCTTGTAGGAATAAAGTTTCTGAAAGTGTTTTTTCCAAAGATCAATCATGTACAGCAATTTTTCCTGGTTCATACAGTTCACTACAGTTATATTTGCTCATTGCTTTGATTTGTTACAGAGAAGTACCGTAAAATCCTGCGTATAGCTCGCAAAGCGCACCCATATTTCAAAGCTGCATTTTTTAAGTTTTAGGTATACTTGCCTTAGAACGTGCTCCCTATTTTTTATAAAGAACCTGTAGTGGGAGAGTTTAATGCTAGTATATTTTTAAGTCATTTATTCGATGTTTTATCTCAGGATTCTGAAAAAATAGAATTATTTTAGAATCAGAAACTTTTGATTTCATAAGGTGTGTTATTTCTTTAAAGAGACAATATTCCAATCTGTGTAGATCTTTTTTTTTTTAATTCTGGAAGCTGTCGTTTTTATACCCGGCGTATGACATGTACCTATAAAAATCAATCTTATTTTTTATATTAAAAGTTTGCGTTAAACGCCAGATTGTACGGTATTTTATTTCTTATTCAATGTAATGCATTTGTTTTAATAATGCTATTTGTAAGTTAGAACTAAAATTATTCAGTTGTCTTATTGAAAATTAATAAATGATTTGTCTTTACGATAGACAAATCTTAATTAATACATGTCTATTAAAATAAGTTTATTACGTATCCCTTTTTTTTTTAATGTTTATCTTACGTATTTCACTATCTTTCTTTTTATTTGCTATATTTCTGCATGTTTGATCAGTTGCATTTTCCACAATTTTCAATTAATTATTATTACTTTATATTAATTAAACATATTTAGTTATTTAAATAGTTAAATAATTTTTACAGGTGAGAAATCAAATAATTTTCAAGAGGCTTCAAACGTTTCCCAAGTAGAAACAGTATATTTAAATAAGATACAGAACCTCTGGAAACAAGGACAATTCTCCTGTTCATCAATTTAACAAAGCGGCATGACTCTAATTACTGACTTTCAAAGTAATCCGATATCACTGCTTAGAAAACAACTTAAACAGTACACCTTGAATGGAAATGTAAATTTCCCTACTTAAAGTGGATGAAATATTGAAACACACTAGTGTGGAGTTATCTCTTCCTTCGCAATAAAATCAGCCATTTTTAATCTCCAAAATATACTTCTGATCTCAAGAAAATGAAAATACAAGCAAAGCTGTTTTGAAATGTGTTGGGTATTCTGTTTGTGCTTTTTTAAATCAACACCATTTTTGTGAATATAATTTCCAAAACAAGAGCTCCATGTTCAGATTTACCTTCCTTGCCGTAAGCCATTAATTATTGTATCAATTTAAGTAACTTCCAAACGAAAGAAAATATTTTAACAAACGAGCCAGTTTCGAAATATTTTTCCTTCTACAAACAATTAATAATCTTTCTAAGTTTTGAATGAATATTCACTCAGAAAAGAAGAATAGCATGTTATGTGAATGAGTATAATAGAAAAATAGTTTTAAATAACACTTATGATCGAAAACTTCAAAAATTAATTTAAATTAATTTTATTGTGAAAATATTTCAACATTTATATTGATTAGAGGAAAATGATTAAGACTGTTTTAATCCATTTTCATTATTACCTGACCAAACATCATTGAGAAATAATTTTAAGTGTAAGATAAATTTATTTTAAGGATAAATTTTAATTAAAAAAATTATACCAGGCATTTTAAAAATTAGTTATGCAACTTCTTTTTAATAATTATTATATAAAGTACTTTCGGATTTTGTTAATAAAAGGATTGATTGATTATCTTTCAAAGATTTTGGATTTCTTATCAGTATATGAAAAACAAATATATTGAAAAATCATGCACGAAATATATTTTATATTTTTACATAGCATTACATAGAAATTATAGTAAATTATTGTAAAAATATTTCTCTTGTTACTTATTCCACCCGATCGTAGCCTACGAAATTCACTAATTTAATTTTACCATTCACTGAAATTCATTCAATTCAAAATTACATATGTGGTATGGCCATGGCTTTGATCACCAAGCTCGTGACAGGAACTTTTTTCCCTTTCAATTTTGAGTACGAACATCTTCAAGCATCCTCATAACACCAACCTATCAAGAGGACTTTCAACTCACCGAATATTTAAGTTCCTCGTGTCTGTTAAGCACTATTTATTTACAAACCTCCAGGCCTTCTCTGAGATTTGAACCTTTCGGCACAGCAGTCAGCATTACTACCACTATCCCGTCTGGGCAGGGATTAAAAAGTTCTGCTGTACGTTGTTATATATTTTTATGGAAGTAATATGAACTTTAAATGTTTTCCTATGAGCCTCATTTTCAAAATGATCTATTTCTATGGTTGATAAATTGAGTTAAAACAATTTTAATAAATGAAAAAAAAAATGTTGTTAAACATTACCTTTATATTGCACTTGAAAATAAGAAACGTAAGAATTTGAAAGCAACATACTTGGAGCATTATTGTTTCAGTTGTTAAAAAACAATTGCTATTGATATATATTTTTTGTAAATATTTGACTTTGCCCAAATATATTGTTTCAGTGTCTAAATTATATAGATAGTGAGTAGCTGTTGTTTTTCAACTTTAAGACCGGACTTCATTGAAACTCAGAAATTTATTTTATGGAATTTTGGTATTATGCCATCGACAAATTTCACAAAAACAAAATATGTCCCCCACTGCTATCACCGTATAAGCGTTAACAAGAATTCCATGTTTATAAATTCTTAAGCAAGGTTTTCCAATACGCTTACGAAAGTTGCATATCAGGGTATTTGGTGATGTCTTTTGATTTGGTGAATTGGTCGATAGTATAATATGTGAGTACACATTTATTAATGCATTTTCTTACAGGGTTTTTATTATTGTTATTCTCAATTGAAATATATAACAATTGGTTCTTTTTTTTTCTTTTATTTTAAGGTTTAAATTATGAGCATCCAACCATTTTAAAGAATCGCATTCTGTAATAAATGTACTTTTACCTTTAAAAGCGCAATACTTTTCTTTTTCATTTTAAAAAGTTAAATTTTTAATGGATCTGATATACATTCACATCTTGTTCCTTTAAGCGAGTTTCAAAGCTAGTTAACTTGTAACGTATTCACCCGTGGGTGATACCTTACTTCCAAGTTATCTTAGTGACCTAGAGGTGTGGGAGTGAATGAAGAACCAGGCGTTACCATGATCTTAAAATGTCTTTATTAAGATCTTAACTTAAACACTAACAATGATAATATTTATATTATAACTTAGCGGATCTGAGGTGAGAAAACACACAATACGTATTACCAAATAAGCCCGACTTTGATCACTATATTTCCGCCTATTCCTAATCTCAACTTATACACAGTCCTAATAGACAACAGAATTAGCCTACCTTGATCTCTTGTTTAACCGCAATTCTCTCGGATCCTAAATATCTTTTGTTTATCTCGAGTGGAATAGTATCCACCTTGACTTGATCGCTCTGTCACGGATAGCTTCACACTCAATGACGGCGTTTTTTTCTTCTTTCAGTTCACTCGCTTAAACTCAGACTAGCATAATCACTTCCCAATAGGTCATTCGCTTACGTTAAACTTCTGCTATTTAAAAGGTTTCCAATTTGCATATCCTTGCTTCGCTTCTGGATTTGGTAGGAAAGAATTTGCCTTTTTCGACCCCCAAAGAACCCAGGAGGAGTTTTTAGTGGAAAAATTAATGAGCCCGTCACAAACTGAATGACTGCATTCATCTGTTTAATTATCATTAGGTTTTATCTAGCTTAAATAAAAAATTCACACTGTTCATTTTCCTCTGCTAGTTTGTTTTATTTCACGTTTAAATGCATAATATACGGCAGAACTTTTGAAGTAATTTGCTTCGATTAGCATCGATTATTTTTATTTTTATGAAGAGTCAAAGTAAAATGTGACATTGTTATCTCAAATGAACTCAAGCTACTTTGATTTAAACTGAGCCAAAAGAGGTTTTTACTTGATTTGGAGTTCTGATTAACAGCTACGCATGATCATATTAAAGAAAGAAAAAATCACTGTGAAATTGTAGAGTTTGTGGTCCTAGGATCTAATAATGTGCGATAAAGGATGTGAACAGAGGTGTTTTTGAAATGAAATTGTTCTGCAAATAAAAAAAAATCTATATTTGTTAAGCATAGAAAAGAACAAGTGTTGTACTATTTTGGAAGCCTAACTAAATAGGCTATCTATTAAGATATGTGACTGGGGTTTTGTGCAATATTTTTTTTTTTAATTATAGAGTTTATTTTTGATAAACCAGCTATTTTTTACCCAGCTTGTGACTACGATTAATAGCACTGCTAAGTAAGATCATGTTAGTGACAAAATCATTGTAAAATTCTGACATTTGGGGTCACAGTAACTAATGATGTGATTGAGGATATGCCAATTTTTCTCATTTTCAAAAACATGCTTATCACCACTTAAGCAAGTGATAGGAATTTTTTTGAAATTTTCCCAGAACATATTTGCCCCCTTTTTTGCCCCGATCCCGAATAACTTTGAATATTGTGACACCCTGTATTCAGTATTAATATGCATGTCAAGAAATGATAACAAGTCCAATATTTGAAGATGGTCATGGCTTCCTGAAGAAAAGGTAGGAAAGTTGCTAGAACCAGGTTAGACTTCTAAATGTACGCATGTCGTTGTTCGTAGCTTGGAGCATAATTCAGGTGACAGTAAGATTCAGCTCGGTTCCATCCCAATTTAGAAGGAGAACACCCTGGGGGGTTAAGGTCTCCACCCCTCATCCCCTTTCATAAAACTCACTAGAGGACTTGTGACTCGACGGCTGTTTAGAAAATCCCCATGAAAAAAAAAAAAAAGCCCAATAAAACGGAAATACTTGTTTTTCCTACATTTAACAAATTAGCACATTATGTTTCGCCAAGTTTGATTTTGATTTTTGTTTCAAAACGGAAATAAAACATATTATTTTATTTCTTGTAGACATATTTGTTAAAAAAAAAGAAAGAGGCAGTTCATAAAAAATATGGAGGATAGCAACGAAGGAATATCCGTAGTTTTCACGAAGACATCAATGAAACGAATCTGCATATTTATTTCATGTATTTTTTCTTCTAGGCTCAATGAGATGTAATATGACACACACTCATATATAGCTTTTATTTGGTTCAATTTTATTTCTCCAAGTAATTCCAAACACTTTTATAATTTCTTTTAGCCGAGATATTTAGGTAATTCTTTTAATTTATTTTGTTATTTTTTTATCTCTATTTGTGTGTATTTGGGATCGAGACTTAAGTTGAAGGCCAAAATAAATTCTAACAAAGGAGAAAAAACATATTTAGAAATAACCAACGCATTATTCGTTGTTATTAAATACAATTAACTTTAATTAAAGAACAATTAAAGATAATAGAAAAAACACAAATATCATCTAATTTTTACTTCCAAGGTAACTGTATGATTTAATCTGTGATAAATATAAGTTCACAGTTTTTTTTTCTAATTTATTTATTTAAGGTATCCGAATACGTTCGGAACCGTGATTTTGCAAAAGCGCATAAATGGATAATTTTCATGATATTTAGTGTCACTTAGATCAGAATACATGTATAGAATTGTTTTAAAGATATTTTGACAAAAAAAATTACTTAAGTACAATATTTTGGCAAAAAATTAACTTAGAGTAATTTTTTTTCAAAATGTTCTCCTTTTGTGAAAAATGCTTCTATTATAATAATATTTTGCCTGTATATAGCTCAGACCTCTCTATAGAGGCTCAACTAGAATTTTTGGAATGCATAACTTGGAAGTCGGTTTATCCATGTTGTACGAAAACAGAAGGGAGAAATTTTAAGAAAATACGCCGATAATTATTTCAAATGTTTGTAACTCTGAAAATAATGTAAATTTTTCAAAAATCATAGTTGGGCCTCTGTACAGTGGTCTGAGCTATATACAAGCAATATATTAATACAATAGAAGCATTTTTTACAAAAGGAGAACATTTGGCAAAAAGGTTTTTCTGTTAATTTTTTTGCCAAAATAGTGTATTTAAATTATTTTTTTTTCATAATGTCCTTAAAACAATTTTATACATGTATTCTAATCTAAGTGACACTAAATATCATGAAAATTATACATTTATGCGTTTTTTTAAAATCATGGTTCCGAACGTAGTCGGATACCTTAACATTGATATGACCTTGTAGTTCAACGATCCGATTGAACATAAAATGTTTTTACAAATAATTTATCAAACTGGGCAATTCAAACTTTTATATAAATTCGGGACTATATCAGGATACACGCAATATAAATTTATATACGAAAACCTAAAAAAATAATTAAACTTGAATACATTCTCCAACAAATAGTTCAACATAAAACACCGAAATTTAATTTTATTCTCTAATACCTTTTGTGCCAAAAAATTTGGAGAAAATGTTTGATGTTTAAAATATATATTAAGGACATGGATATAAACAATTCACAATTTTTACAACTCTATATCATTGAAGAAGCAGTTATTCTCGAAATTTAAAATAGACCAATTCTATAAGGGACCTACTTATCTTTGTATTTCTTTCAGCTTTCTTTGTATCAGAATTGCAGCGCCAGTTGGAGAGAAAATCTAAGCCTCTGCCGAAACTAAACAAATTGATCTTCCGGCTTACAACAATGTAAAACATGTGAAAATATATGTTTTAGGCTTCTTTTCTGTAAAATCCCCGTGTGATACGTGACAGGAAACAACAGTTAGGTTTAAGCTCAATAGGGAATATTTTTTGACAAAAGTTACAGAACTATCATACGAAAAAGTGAAGCGACTCTTACATTTTTGACAATCGAAACTGATGGATTTACTATGATTTGTGACTGTAAGGATACAGTTATAAGTCTAGCAATTGGCTCAATTTTTGTTATTATTCTGAGTGAATATTTGAGGAAATTCGTTTTCTTAATGATGGTGATACCATTATTGGTATTAATTTTGGTCGCATTTTCTATTTTAGTTTTATAAATGCAATATTTTTGCATCTCAAAATAAATTTATTGTTGTGAGAATTAAGAATACACAGTACAATACAAATTTCATATGTACTGAAAATTTTTCTTTTGCATTCTTTTGTGGTTCATATCATTGAGAAGCTTGCCACCAAATTTCAGATCTCTTAACACGTTAATTTTTAAGATATTTGAACTTTTCTGAGTTATGGTTTTGGTTTCGGTTTCCTTTTAAAGCACTTTTCCACTCTTAAATTAATTTAATTAAAAATATATTTGAGCACAATCAACTCTTTTAGTGTGAAATGTTTATCAGTTCCAAATGTCATCACTAAAATCATTTCTGCTTGATTATGTTGTGATTTTTTTGAATTCTTCTAATTAATTAATTAAAATTTATTTCAAGGCCAATTTCTGCTTTAAAAATAGTTTATATAACTTAAAAGCATTCATTATTTTTTTTCTGTTGAGAAAATGCCATGGCCAATACATTCTCATGGAATACTACTGAAAATAATGTATCTAAAAATCAGTCTTCAGCTGACACTGCTATTAGACTTCCGAATACAATTATTCTGAATTCAAATATTGCAGATAAAACTTAATATTTCCTTGGTGTACCTAACAAAAGTATACTAAATATATTGTAGCACTATATTTTAGTATTTAAAGTCATACAACAAGGGTTAAAAACTTTTTTTCAAAAAAGGGCTTATGTTAATTTTTCAATGTTGTTCTGTTTATAAGGTTCTAAACTGTTAAGACAAAAAAAAAAGCCTTATGTCAAAACGGAGAAAAACCGCAAAAATTGTACAGAAAATTACGTAAATGATTTGCACTCTGAACAAAATGTTTATTAACGAATTTTATATCTAACATTACATTTTTTATTCTTTAATTGACATTAAAGATAAAGAACAATTAAAATTTACTAAAAATAGATGTCATTATCTTAGTTACTACATGGAACCATTTAAGAATACACTTGTTATATTTGTACAAGTGGTCGGTAATTTTTTTTTTGTAATAAAACAATAATTTTAAACAAATACGTAAAATAAAATTCTAATATTACATAAAAAACGCTAAAAAATTTAAGCTATTTATCTTAATAAGTTTACATCAACCGCTGACTCCGTTCAAGTTTTTCCAAAATACACATTCTACCTAAAACGTGTCTTAAAGTCGTAACTGCATGTTGAAATCGCATCCACACTTATTCCCCCACTCAAAATTGTTACATAAAGGGAAAACAAAAATCTGTTTTTTTTTCAATAAGTCTAAAAAAAAGCCTTTTAATAATCCCTCAAAAATAAATTTTAAGGTAATTAAACATTTTAAAAATCCAAATATACATATATACATATCTTGAGGAATTTAAGACTGGCTATAAAATCAAGTAACTTGAACGATAAAAAGTAAAAAGTAATTTTTATAAAGTGATTAGATATTCAAATTCTAAGAGATGAATGACAGTGAGAAATGGAGGAAAAATTTACAAAAATATATTTTTTTCTTTCGAATAATATATTTAAATATTATGTTCACAAAAATGGCAAATAATCTATGTCTCTTAATTTCTTGATAACAAAACGAATCTTTTCTAAACTTAACAATTAGTTACCATTCTACAAAAAATATTTCCATTCAAAATAATATTTCATTTAATGAGAAAAAAGGATCAATTAGATGAATAATTTATTGTCCGCTGTCCCCTTTCCCCCTTGAGTATTTATTTCAATTAATCCAAAAAGCTTCAAAACTAATTATTTACTATCTACATTCTCGTATAATTCAATTCGATGCAATAACAAAGTATCGAAATATCTTCTTGTTGTTAATTCAATTCGCTATCCAATTACAATTACAAAAATTAGGAGAAAAAACAGAAGGAGGCATATACAACTTTTCTATATACATTCTCTCTTTTCTGCTAATACATTCATTAATGTTTTTTCTGTTACACTTTACTTTTAATGAATGTTTACGGAATCTCTTGATATTACAAAAAAACGGATAGAAAATAATCTCATTAACCTTCCTTAATGTGCTCCGTATTTTGCTACGTGTAAGTGCGCGTGAGTTACTATTTTTAAAAAACATTCAAACTCCATGTTTCCTTCATCGCATCTTCTGCTTGTTTAAATATTTATGCAACACTTTTCCTAAAAATAAGTTTCAAAGATTATATTCTCCCCAAATTTTTATTTAAGTTTTCCGAACACGTTCGGAGTGCTTTTTGACAAAACAACATATTTAAACATTATAAATGCTTTTTTAAGATTCAATAGCAATGAATACTAATATTTAACCACTTATATTTAACCATTAATTTTAACTAATATAATTTTAAAATAAATTGTCAAAATTGTACGAAAATTACAATTATAAGTGAAATTTTAGCAATAATTTTGTAAAACTTCAAAGTAATTAGAGAAAAAAGTAATAAACTCATATTAGTAAAAGTATTACAAAAACAAATTAGATAGATGCATTTATTTAGAGAATGTACTAAAATTTTAATGTTTTATTAAAATTTGAAACTTTTAGAGTTGATTGAGTATACATTATAAGAAAATTCACCATTATTTAACAAGCCTTAACTCAAAAAGTATTCATACAAGAAATATTTTAGTAAAATCTCTAGAAATTAATATAAATATCAAGTTCAAAAAGTTTTACAGAAATACATTTGTAATATTTTGAGTTATCAGATTCACCATGACAGGTTTTGATTAATTTAAATGTCCAGTTCTGGTAAATCAAAGACCCACTTCCGTTTTTTTTTAACTTTATAAAATTGATTGTAGCTTGACCTCTAGAAAGCGTAGAAACAAAACAAAGTATATTTTGTAAAGCCAAAAATAGCTCTATTCAATAAAATAAAAAAACAAAAATATCTATTTAGATCAAATTTGGTAATTTTCAACATTTTCGGATACCCATACAGAGAATTTTTTTAAAAAATGACAAAGATATTTGCGATTCTGATTTAGATACGTTATTAAATATTTAGAGAACTTGAAATTAACAATCTGTATATATATAAAACATCATATCACCATCACTGCATATATATCACAAATGTTTAGTGATAGATGCAATCAATGTTCTCCACATTATCTGAGGTTTGCGTAAGTTCCACTGTTGTACTCGCTTTTATTTTTTCGATTCTCTTTTCCCCATAGCCGCAGTTTCTTTTAAGTATTATTGTTATGTAGAAATTTGAAATTAATTATTAAATATCTTTCCTTTTAACATTAAACAATCTAGAGCAGAGTGACAGGTAACACAAATGGGGAGATTGAGGTTAACAAAATATTGGCATTATAGCTATTTTGATTAATAGTCACTGATGTTGATAATGATAAATAACATATTTATAGATTTAGATGCTGTTGTAAGGTAATTGTATGTTAATTCATTGATTAAATTGAATATGCCTCCTATAAAACATTACTTGTGCTTTTCCCTTAGCCTAGAACTTTTAAAATCTTTTGATGAACAAATAATATCACTTAAACTACACTGCTGGGCATTGAGCTCGCAAAACCAGGAATGAATGATCCAACTACCTTAACACTACGTGAAAAAAGGAAGAGGTTAGGATATGCAATTACTTAGTATTTCAGTATATTTAGACTGAGCAGGAAGGCGAAATGAGACCTGAAACACTATTTAAAAGAAAAAATTGTCCAGTGGATTTCTTATTCGAAGAGAGCTTTGTAAGGTCGGGTTTGCTCAGTGTGCCTTGAATAATAAGATAAAAGGCTTAGCAGCAAGTGTTGGAATTCGATAGAGGCAGGGTCAGTGCCTATCGAGAGAGAACCCGGACTATTGTTCACTGATATAACCCGTCGCACTGATCAAAATCCAAACATTGTCATGTGAATATGGATTAATTTGATTGCTGAGAATCGTACTGAACGTCGTGCAGGATATCCTCACCCTCTCCCATCAAACCCCCAAAAGGACTGACATAATGTAAGGTCGGCCTCACAGAACTCGTATAACCACATCATGAACCATTAATCAAGAAATGTACATGTTGCTAGTTTCCCTTCGTACAGTGCGACGACGTTTCCAGTAATGTGGACTGTAAACAAGCCGAACATTATATCGGCTTCCTTTGACAATGCATCTTAGGGAGAGACAGTGACTCTGGGTCGCCGAATGACAAAGTTGGATACAGCAGTGGCACAATGTCGTCTTTTCAGATGCGTCCTGGTTCTGCGTACAATATTCTAAAGGCTGTATACGTGTTTGTATTTCAAGGAAACTGCTCGTCGACTGCTTGCATTCAATACCTGCATAGGACCCCTGTATTTTGTGTAACCATTTTGGAAGACAATACATCTTACGCATGTTTCTATCTGGGATTGACAGTAACCTGAACGCAGATCGGTACATTTTTGACATCTTACATCTACGGTACTTGACATCTTACATCTTTAAGGACTACCAAACACCCACTTCTAACAAGATAATGCAAAACCACACGTCGTGTTCTGAACTTCGTCGATACACAGGGTATTCGAATGTTGCTCTGGTATGCAGTCTCCACGTATGTCACCCATTGAAAACATCTGGTCATGGGTTGCTAAGAGAATGCACCACTACCTCTCTAAGCTAATATGGTTGATGAAGTGTGGCATAGCCTTGAAATAGTATGGAATGAGTTGCCATTTCTGTCATTCAAGCCGAGTTCGACTTCCGGGCAAGGAACGTTTCAGCTGCACAGTTTCTTCTACTTACTGACCCCTGAACACGCATTTTGTCAACATAGACATTTTGTTTACATGCCATACTGTTTATGTACAACCGATACCTTTATTATATTTGGTTCATTTCATGGTGTTGCAATTTTAATTACCAGCAATGCGATATTTTTGTAAAATTCTACTCTTACTTCAGAGTGAAATTAACAGTAACAAAATTAAAGTCTATCAACAAGGATTCTGATATAATTTTATTCGAGGATGGTCTAAATTTTTAACAACTTTTAAAAAAAAAATGCTTTTGGGATTTTTTTTGCACAATTTTCATTTGTTATTTCAATTTGTAAATTTATATAATTGAGCTATGGTATATATTAATAATTTATAAGAAAGAGCCAAAAAATTTTGAAGAAAAGATTAAAAAATCGCTAATTGTACAAATAGATCCATTCATTTCTCTATATTAATTTTTCTGTATGTGTGTGCATAAGATGTTTGTATATACTTATACAGAAACTCCTCCAAGCATTTACCAACATTTAAACTCTCATTTCTTCAAACTAGGTGACATTTTTATTAATTTTAAATAGTTATAAAGATTATGAATTATAAGAATTGTGTTTCAACTACATTTTCTTTATTACTTAAAAATTGATTATGTATTAAATTTGCATCCAGGAGCAAGATGAACACTGTTGAATACGGACTTCATAATTTTAAAAATGCGGTCTAGAAAGGAAGATGACATCTCTGCTGCAATACTGCTTTCCAAACTTCAAACGATGTCAAATAAATAATGTTCAGCATCGATGGATTTAATTATCGTGCATCAACCACTTTACACTTACATAAAAAGTGTAACTTATATATATTTTACAGAAACAAATCCGATAGGAGTTCGCAACCTCATTCATCTGGCGATTATGACTAATTTTCTTAAAAGAGTAAAATTTGAAAGACAAAATAAATAAACAATGCAAATCTCAAAAAAAAAAAAGAAAAAAAAAAGAGGAATGAGGAGTTTAAAAAAAAGTCAAGAGTCAAGTGTTCTTTAAATAATATGATTCACGAAATGTTTTTCAAAATTTATTGCTTATGTTTTTCTTAAAAATGAGCCTCAGGTCCGTCAATCTTGCTTCTTTTGATTTCCAAGTGTGTGAAAATGATTTTTAACTGCTGTTCTAAATTCTATTTTACTGAGAGTTTTCCAGATGGGACACTCCCAAAAATTTAAGTTAAAAAAATACGATACATTTTAGGAATTACTGTTTTTTTAGCGTATAAAAAGCAAAGCGAGGCAAGTATAATTTTCAAATACTACTTATTTACATTTTGTTTGTAAGTATTCAAGCGTGTGAGTGTAAATTTTTCTGGAATAGTTGAAATTGAAAAATTTTAAGCATGAATGACTGTGAGTATCAACAGATTGCATACTTTCGAAAAAAATGCGGGTACCTATCGTCTCTCATAGAAACATGTTCATCTTTAAGAAAAATAAACAATTGATTCCTGAAAATTACGTAAAAATTCATTTTATTATTGTTTGTGTTCACTCTTTAAATATTTAAGCTTAGAATTGATTTTCTTCGTCAACAGCAATTCGGTTTGCAATTTTATATAAAAAAAGGATTATATAAATATGGGAAATTAAATGTAAGATATAATATAAAAAAAATAAATAATAATAATAATAATTATTATTATTTCTTCTCTGCCATGCTCTGTTCATAATTTAATATTTTAAAAAACTACTAGTTGTGTATTTTAAAATATTATTTTAGGCTTTCAATTATTCAAATTAAATACTCTTAGGATTCTTTTTTTGAATTTGTTTTATATTAATTAGTCCTAATTACTCTTTAAGTGTATTTCTTATTTTCGATTAAATAATTTTGATATAGAATACATTATTTTTTAAAAACTTAATTTCATATCTATACGCTTATTAATTTAGATATTTTTTAATATAAAGAAGGTTTCTTAAATAACACAATTTTTTTAATATAAAAAGCCTTTCGTGCATAATATAATTTTTTAATAAGAATAAGAGTTTTTTTTATATAACATAAAATAGTTAATATGAAAAAATTGTATTTTATCATTTATCAAACGTAAATTATATGTATTAACCACAGTATGGAAGAAAATGCTTTCGTTTTGCTCAAACTTGCTTATAAAAGAATTATAAAAGAAAACAAACATATGCTGTTATTTAGCATAGTTTTATTAGAGAATAATTGCAATGGAAAGCCCTTACCGTTAATTAGTGTTAGAGGGTCAGGAGGAAGATTAGCCATATTCAAAACAAACTCTATTTATTCATAATTATCAACAACGACACAAATTAAGTAACCAAAGTTAAAAAATGCACCAATTACCAAATGTGTGAAGCAATAGCGAGGTAGACGAGATACTAGAAGTATTTACAATAAATTGGATCACTTATGTCCAATTCTAATTCAAATCGACCTAATGCAATTTAATGCTTAATTTACGAAATGTTCAATCTTAATATTAATCAAATAAGTTACGGATTGCTTTCGTCTTCCTTTACGTTAATCAATCACTGCTATCCTATAGCAGTCAAACCTCTCTCTCTCCAACTTGAAAGTTTAATCTTTGTAAGCAAATATTGATTCACATACTCACATCTTCTTCGAAGGAAGGTTTACAATAGAATAATTTTTAGAAACCCATTATTCCGCAAGAGGACTATTAATAGAAAAAACGCGATAGACCCGTTACATAGTGGCTAAACATATAGATTAAAATCATTAATAAACCAGTAAGCAATATTTGAAATATTACATTTAATGAAAGCCTATGTCTAATATATATAATAAATCAATAAAAAATTTGCATTGCAACTTAATATACGTAGTATGATTCAAAAGTTCTCGGACTGAGTCTAAAACTTAAAAACATATTACCAGTTAAGTTTCTGAAACACATCCTCCTTCGAAATAAGACCCTTGAGCAACAGCACGATTTGTGGCCTGTATAGGTCATCGAAATTTTGGGGTATCAATTTTTAACCAGGTTCTTTATTTCAGCCTGCGATGCACTTTTAACTTCATTTGTGCAAATTGCAATCAACGACCCAACAAGTGACGTGCCAGTTCAAGAAATATTCTGAAGTTTCAGGTGGCGAAAGCAAGGCAGTAAAAAGGATGTGGCAAAATAGTTGTTTTCTTTCTCACCCCGTCATTGCTTGAAGCATGTTCTTACATACCATCGCAGAAAACTTTTCAATGGTTCCAGTGGTGCAGGAAGTCTTTGAATGTCCAGACCATTAGTCATCTTTTACATTTTCCCTGCCTTTTCTAAAAATGCGACTGCACTCAAAATCTTACGTTCGCGATAATCCTTCACTGCCTTAAACATGCTTTATTTCGTAAGTGCCCGTAGCACTAATTTCCAAGCCTACAAAAAATTTGATATTATTCTGTGCTCAACAAACGCAATTTCTTTAAATCGCCGGCTATTAAATGCATCCTCATGCAAAATACGACACCGTGAAAAGCCGCCAACCACGTGATTTGGAAACTTTTTTAGAAAAGAGGAAGAAGGCAGCGGCACAGAAATGTAATCGTAGTTGCTCTACGCTAAAATCTAAATGACATGGAATATGAATGTTTATTTATGGATCCAAGTTAAAGTTTGTGGTGAGGTGAAAAGACAGAATTCAATGATGATATAACGGATAACCTGAAGATATAACAAAAGACGGATAACACGAGCTTTGAATTTTATTCAACAATGGAAGTGTTTAATATATCAAACTACTTGTGACAACTTTTTATTTCTTAAATGGAGATATGGGGATTTTTTTGTAGTTTTCAGATTTAGTATGTTTTAAGGAAAATATGCTAAAATTAAGAAGAGAAAAATAAATTATTTTTACTAAAATAGAAAATAATTGGTAACTTTACAAAAAATTACATAACAGGGGCCTGTACAAAAAGTTTGTGAAAAAATTTTCAATTTTGATGTGTTGCATTGCAATTCATTTTTGAAATGACCTTCAGCATAAGAGATAGTTTAAGTGTTACAAAAATAAGAGCACTTCATCTTAGTTATTATATGAAATTGCTTAAAAACTTTTTTTAGTATATGCACATAAGGGATTGCAAATTTTGTAATAAAATAGAGAATGATAAATCTGAAGGTTAATACACTTCTTCTTAAATTTCAATTAATTATTTTTAAAAATTTTGACAAATCCCTTCCGGTTTGAGCTTTAAAAAAAAATGAATACACACATTTCGAGTAAAACACATCTTATGAAAATAAAAAACTTGGTACTTTTGTAAGGCTAATAAAATGGCCTATAAAATTAAATCGTAAAAAAATTTGCAAATCTTTGACAAAATTAATAATTTTAGAATTGTCGGATTCCTTAAGGGGGTCTGGCACACGAATTTTTAAAATATTATCGAATTTTTCTTTTTTTAAAATTTTTCAAGATCTCAAGTGTTTATGTTTAAAATGATTTATGATATGAGGAAATATGATAGTTAGAAGTATTTTTATTTATTTCTTAAGTGAAGCTACTCTAAGACGTGCATCAATTGTGCTTTGCTAAGGGCACCTATGTTTCTTCTTGCATAAGTTTCTGATGAGCGCGAATCCATATGATGATCAAGTAGAAAAATTTGTTGTATTGAGCGTATTGTTTTTTTTCTAAAGTGTATGAGTACACGGTATGATGTTAATAACACTATATGATCAGCTATTCCAAGACCCATATTTGTGGAATTAAATATCTAAAATTAAGCATAAATATAGCTGTTCCACAGTTTTGTGTGAGCCATGCAGCAAAGTTAAGGATCTTAAAACATTGTGATATTGAACCAAGTCATAACTGTGTGTCATTCTTCAAGAAATTAGATGCATGTACTATTCATGTAGACAAACGAAAGCATCTTGAGATCCCCAAAAAGGGCAAAATTGTTTGAAATAATGGAAAAAGAAAATTAGAAGAGTATTTTTTTTGTAGGCACAGAGGGTAGGGTAATGAAAATGCTTCATATGCTTCTGCAAAGTATTAAAAAAAGTAAATGCTGAACAAATTACAAATTTTTACTTTAAAGCATGTTTTCTCAAAATGTAATATTTTTCACTTTATGTACCTATTTCTCGAAAACAATTTAGTATATAATCCTCAAATTTTCAGTGAACATACTTTTTGCTTGTTTACACATGTTAATGAAGGGAATTAGATATATCTAACAAAAACTTTTAGATAAGGCTTTTTTAAACTAAATTTTCGAGAAAAAAATTGGACTATGTGAAAGAAAAATTATAATTACTTTAATTTTTACCAAAAAGACAAACCTTGTGACGGGCTCACGTGTTTTTTTAGTAACATGTCCTTTGGGTTCCTTGGGGCCAGAATTAATCGCAACTCTTTTCCAACCGAACCCAAGAAGTGAAGCGTGAAAGAAAGATGCAAATTAGAAAGCTTTTAAATACCAGAAGTTACAGTAAGCGCGGTGGCAACTTAGGGAATGTTATGATAGTCTGCGATTCAAGTGTGAAGAGTTTTTGAAGGGTAAAGTGACCGCCAGCAGAAGTTACCCATGACAGAGAGCCCTTAGGTCAAGGTGCATACCATTGTAATCCAATGAACCGCAACTGCAACTAGGATCAGATTGATCGCAACTTCATTCGACATTAAGGTAGGAGTGACTATTTAATATTCGGATTTGTGATAGCATTATAAATGAGCTTAGGCGACTTAGTTATTGATAGTGGTCCGGGTTACGCCATTTTGGTATTATATATATTATGTGTTTAGAAACCGTAGATTCTCTCCCATATATTATTATTATCTAATCTGTTAAAGGTTTAAGCTTAAGATCTTAAAAAAGTCATATTAAGATCATGTCCGCTTCTAGTTCTTCATTTATTCCTACACCTCTAACTCACGCTGATAATCAAGGAGAAGGGCACCAAAGGGGAGTGCCCTTACAACCTATCATTAAGATTTTGTTGATAACATACATAACCTACTGTAAATATATTATTCATGAGAAATAAGTAATGTCTGAGTAAAATGTACATAAACTTACACAATTTAACAAATGCTCCTATGGACGTGCCGCACCCCTCAAGGTAAATCATTTCATTTAATTAAATAGTACTTTCAAACAGGTAGCAACAATAATGTTTATTTTCGCTTTACTTTTAAGGCTATCGTTTTAATATTTGGCGTATAAAGCACAGCCTTATGTCTCAACCTTATTTTTTTGTGTTCAAAGTTCGCGTTATACCCAGAATTATACGATAACTGTCCTTTCATTCTGAAACGAAGAGAAAAGTGAGGAACCTGTTGAAAACTTGGCGGGCATCCAAGTTTGTTCTTAATGATCTAAATGATATTACCTAGAACCTGTCTTAATGGTAACTATTCCCCTACCTCAATATCCACCATCATTAATCTTAGACTTCTTTTTCGCTGATCAGAACCTAAGAGCTCCATTTATGGAAGAATCTTTTAAATTAATTCCATTCATGAGAGTAGTTGATGGTTTTTTCTCCCCTTTACTTGTGTTATACTTAACGAAACATTTAATAATTAATAAATGGAAATCGAATGATCTAACTTCGATATATGAAATTGTGTTTCACGAAATCCTTTCAATTTTCAAAATTACCCTGGAAACTTGATTTATTTTTAAAGGGAATTTTCACATTAGTACGTATTACTTTTAATAAATGGCTAACTCTGGTTAGTAAGTAATGGATGTCGTATGGAATTTGTTTTAAATTACCAATTTTGTTATTTTTTATTACTTTTCTTATGTTGTTGTTTATAACCAAAAAAAAAAAAAATGCCTCCACAATTTTAGAAATGTTGGTGTATTTCATTTGAGACAAGAATTAGAGAGTATGAATCATCTGAAAGTGAGTGGGATGTCTTCACCGAATTAATCACTTTGTTGAAATTCGGAAATATTCTTATTTCAGATTTCAAATGTTCTTTCACAATTATTACTAAAGCAGCATTTCTCAAACTGTGGGGCGCGCCCCCTTGGGGGGCGTGATAACTTTACAAGGGCGGTGCGAGCTTGTTGAAAAATCGAAAAAGAAAGATTTAAGAAAATAAAGATTTAAAAAATAAAAGACACATTCACACTGATATAATGCACTTATAAATGCATCAGTACTGTGCAAAGTATTTTATAACTAATTTAGCAATACTAAGTTAAAAACAAGTTTAATAATTACCAGTGACCCCATGGGCTTGTCATATATAAAATTATATACAAAAACTAACACTTATCTTGATAATTTGTACGGTTTATGATTAATCCCTTAACTGCTGACTAAAAGTTACGCAGTTCACTCCCCAATGCCACCGTTTTCTAGGTATACATGCGTATGTGATGTATTGCGGGGAGGGAAAAAAGAATAAATAAGCAAATCCTCTTAAATAAGTAAATCCTTCGTAAACACTGTCAAGTTCCTTTTATTCAATTCCTAATATTAGCTCACACTCTCTTTATATTTATTTATCTTGGTGTAATTTGCAATCGACAATAAAATACATTTTAAAGCGCTCAGTTGAGCTGAAATTTTATATACATGATTATTTTGGATGGCAATACAGTTATTTAATTATAATTAATGAAAATTAATTGATTAAAACTAATTATTTAAAGAATTACTAATACAGCCACGTTGGCATAATTTTTGGTGACTTAGCGACTATTTTGGCGACTTGGGTCAAAATTTTAAAAGATTTTTTGGATGACAATATGATACTTTAATGATAATAGAAAAAAATTAATTACCATTTAATGTTGTGATTCTATCATATGTATATGCATATTTATATTAATTGTAACTATTTAATAAAAAGTAGCTAAAATAAAAT
>BMAV01025106.1:188047-213880 GCA_019973955.1 Trichonephila inaurata madagascariensis | reverse complement strand
ACAAAAACAAAATTTGAAGAGTAAGCAATATATATTGCTGTAAGAGCTAAACTATAAAACCCTCAAGAACACAAAATAAAGGATATATTTTTTAAGTTTTACAACACTGTTAAAGATCAACTGTGAGTAGTTCGAGAATTGATAAATTTAATCTCGTACAAACGAAGAAAAAGAAAGAAAGTCAGACTGTGGAGGAAAAATTCCACTTTTTTCAAAGGAAGGAAATGACGAAAGAAGGCTTAGTTCACAATGTTCGAAAACTCTTAAGCCTAAGAAATCTCTCAACTACGTTTTTTCTCTCTAAAAAAGACGACGAAGTAAACCTTGAAGTAAATCAGCATAAATAAAAAAAAAGTAGTAAGCTTCAACGAAGTTGTTCTAAGAAAAATAAGGAAAAAATATGAAATATCTGAATTATTTCGTGTCAAAATAATGTTAGGAATAACCCGGGTATTACATAAGATATAAGGAATAATTATTTTTAATCAAAGAGGATCTGACAATGTGTCTTTTTAAATGCATTTTTTCCCTAAATTAAAAAAAAAGCTCTTCCATGACGTTTTTATTTTTAAAATATTTCTCTGATATTTTGCTGCAGTTCGAAAGCTTAACAGATTATATGTCATCGACATCAGATCACAGCTGTTACAGTGGCTCATTTCATACTAAAATAAAGTTCAATGACATTTGGATGTAAAAAGTAAGTGGCATTAACTCAACTAAAGATTTTAGATAGTCTGTGGATTTAATGGAAGTATTTCATTTTATATAGTTTTGTTAATATATTTTTTTTTTTGAAAAAAAAAATATGATTTAAATTCAAAGTATTTGAAGTTGACTCTATGAAATGAATGAAATTATAAATCGTCGCAAGGAAACAAATATTTCTGAATACGATTAAATATTTAGAATTCTCATTTGAAAGAAAAAAGTTATCAAATTTTTAAGTTTTTAATATATATATATATATGATAATAGTTTATTACTATAAGCTTAAATATTTCATAATTATAGTTATCTCCAGATTCTAATATTAGATAAAATTATTTATTATTATTTTATTCATATTTACACTAGTGTTACTAAAGTTATGCTATAATTTGTAACTCTTATTAATTTTTATTTCCATTATTTTTATACTTTTGTTAAGTGCTACATTTCAGCCATTCACATGAATTTAATCTGCTTTAGGGTCCAGAATCTGGCAATAACTTATTTATTGCCATCAGATTTAGCGCGGGCTCTACATTTTTAAGTGCAATTTTTAGGTAAGTTACCTCTATCTTGTAATGGATTTAGATATTCCTATCTATTACTTTCAATAGGTTTTTGCTCAGTATTATTTACATAAAGGGGGAAGGTTGGCTGGCCAAAAAAACGTGTTCAACCCCACTTTTATATAAATTATTTTATATATTAGCTGTCCTAAGTCAGCAATGTTTATAATACTGCATCATCCACATCATAATTTTTAATCTCGGTTGCTCATGTGTCCTTCATTGTGTGATTTTCCTACTGTCTATGTGTTTTTTGAATGTGATTGTTGGATGTTATCTCTTGTTTGTAGAGAATAAGACTATATATATATACCAAGTGCTTATAATTAAAGTCAAAGTTTCGAAACCCTATAAGCAGAAAGCCACTGATTAGAATGACGTCAAGTGTGAATGGAATATTATTGCAGAAAGTGGGAAAGCATACGGAATAAGAAGAAAAATATGTACAGTCGAACCTCTATATAACGAAGTCGCTAAATCCCGGATAGAAGTTCGTTATATGGAAAATTCGTTATATAGAGGTTCATTTTTTAATATACTTTATAAGCCACATAAAACAAATTTTAAATTCATAAACACTATATATTAAAAAATGAAATTATTCACACTTTTTTTTAAAAATTAATAGATGTTTATTTTAAATATCTTATCAAGAAAGAAGCAAAGAAAGAAAAACTGCAAAGAAAACAAGAAAAAAGAACGTCGAAGAATTTCCTTTATTTTCAATATTAAATAAACAATTTTATGCTAAAATTAATTAATTTTAAGGACAATTTATGATTTAAAGCATACAAGTGATATTAAACGTGTATCATTTTATAATTAGAACATGGGGCAACTACACTGAGGGTGAAAGAGGATATTGAAGATGTTTCTATTAAACTGAGCAAAAGGGGTTAAAGGCTGCACTTCTTGGATGAAACGTCCAGAACTCTACTGCTCTCGGTGAGTTAGGATCTAATAAAACCAATTCAAAATTTATGACCATCCTAAAATGTGCTAAAGATAATATAACCTGAAATTTTTTCAGAAATACTTAAAAAAAGGGAGAACAAAAATTGAATCAAAAAAGAAAAAGTTCGTTATATAGAAATGCATTTTGCTATAGAGATGTTATTTTGCGAAGAAAATCGAGAAATGTTCTTGGTTCCAGGAAAAAGTTCGCTATGTAGAAAAATTCGCAATATAGAGGTTCGTTAAATGGATGTTCGACTGTATTTACAAATTTTATCAACAGATAGCGCTGTAAGCATCAGCATATGTAAATAAGTACACTTGTCACGCGCAGGACACATTTCAACTGTTAAACAATGGCAGAGTACACGACTTTTCCTCATTTCACGTCTGCGAATTTCACCATGACTGTCTCATTGAAGAACCGCGCTCTGCTTGCAAGGCTTATGTACGAGAATAACGACTGTGCATCTGCAGAAGCTCCGGATCCTAAAGGGTATGAAAAATGGCATTGATCCGATGACTGTCCAGGGTCTGGAGAAAATGATTCAAAAATTCGAAGAGACAGGTTTTTTTTCATGTGAAATCTGGTAGAGGAAACTAGACGGTAGTTGAAAAAGTGTCCACAGCAGTGCAGGAGGAATCGAGCGGGGCCTTGCAGCTGGAAGAGTGCTCTGGAAATTGTCCGAACACGGGACAGTCCTGTGAATGCGGTGCATACAGTTCTACGAAACTACCTGCATTGTTATCCATACAAAGTAAGCCATGTGCAGGAGTTGCTTCTTTCTGACATGCAAGCAAGAGATACTTTTGCTTTAGAATTTATTGCTCGCATGGAAGTGGATAATGAATTGCCGTGGAAAATTTGTGGTCAGACGAAGCTCATTTCCATCTGACAGAATGTCAATACTCAGAATTGCCTCAGAGAATACATTTGCAACTCTACCAGTACCACTTCATCCTGCAAAGGTCAATGTGTGGTGCGGGTTTGCGACATCATTTATCGCAGGGCAATAGTTTTTCGTGGAGACAGGGGTTTCTGGTCCTGTTACCGTTACCATCACTGGTCCTGATACCGTGTTTTTTGCTCAACTACGTCTTTTTAGATGTTCAACAGCGTGGTTGTGTGGATGGGATCATTTTTTGTGCAAGATGCTGCTCCTCCACGCATTGCAAATTCAATGAAGCAGCTGCTAAAGGAGAATTTCGGAAAGTAAGAGTTAGCAGCTGCCTTTTGCCTACTGCTCGGTCACCTGATCATAATATGCGTGACTTCTGGCTGTGGGGCTATTTGAAAGACGTTGCGTTCAGTTCTCCTATTGCACACTTAGCTAAATTGAAGTCACGCACTGCGCAACTGACAGCGGGGTCTCTTTCATAGGTCTTGGAACATGCAGCATATTGAACATGTTATGCAGCAGCCTCACTAAATTTAAAACCCGATTTGTGTGTGATAGGAACTTTTTATGCGGTTTTTGAACTCGGGACATTTAATAACTGATTTTTCAAATCCGATGTGATATGACTTACCCTTGTCATGGTAGGTGGGCTTACGTATCTAACACAGTATCACACATGAACAATCATGCACATTGAACAGCTCATTTGGTCTAACATGTAACTTTTACCTTAATTGTTGTTTTACGATTCACTGTCATTTCTAATCTAACCATTTTAAATTATGATGCTTGGAGTGCCATCTGTTGCTAAAAATTGGAATTACTATTTTTTCTTATCCCGTATGTTTTCCTCTTTCTTTAACAATATTGCGTTCAAATTTGACATCACATTTTGATCAGTGGTTCCTTTTTAATAGCATTTTGAAACTTAAATTATAATCATCGTGTGCATAGTAGTTACAAATTTCAATTTAATTACCTTTTTATAATTTAACGACTTTTTCTCTGCGATTTGAACTAAATTTCTTCAGATAGCATAACATGGCATCTGAATTGAAATAATCTTCTTTTTTGTCTGTTGCTTTTCACATGTTTTTATTTCATAAGTTAATCGTATGATAATATAATGTATTCTTTTCAACTCAACTATTAGTTTAATGAAGTCGTGTTAAGTTACGATGGAGAGTGAGAAAAGTGCTTTAATGCAGTCAAATAAATTACCTGAAGTTTGAATGTTTAAGGCACCTGAGTAATTGTGTTTCACAAAATTTAAAATGAACCCATTCTCCAAAGGAGACAAGTATTTTATTACTCACAACTTTCTTTGTTGAAGAATCGCGGCAGCAATTGGAGAGGAAATCCAGTGGCTGTCAACACAAAAGGAATCGATCCCTCGACTCCGGAGAACACGCCAAGAAATGTGTTTCACGCCTCTTTCCTCTACAGAGACGTAAGCCCTGGAGTGTGGCTGTGACAAGAAATAACAGATACTGTTTCACTCAGAAAGGAATATTTTTCTCTCGAAACTTTTAAGAGTATTCGAATGGAAAGTGTTGCATGTCTTTTTCTCGCTTGTAATGTGGGCTTACTGAATTTTCCTTCAAAAGCGTGACTTGAAGGCAACTGTCAGAAATCTTGGTAATATTTGCTTTTGTGAAATAACTGTGGTAAACAACAAAGGGAGATAAGGACAATTTTTAGTTATGAATATTAAATATTTATATTAATAGCTTATTTTATTTTAAAAAAAGTTGAATACAACAGTTTTGTAGTTATTAATTGGATTCGGGAAAAGAGCATTTGAAATCTATAATTATTTTTGAAAAATTTAGTTGTTCTTAACACTAGAAATATTGAAACTTAAAATACCTATATTGCTCAAAAGCTGATAAAATGATTGCATTGTGAAAGAATAACTAATGTGTAAATAAATTTGTTTAAAATTAATTTTTAATATTTTTTTTATGTGATTTAACCTTTTATCTACGGCATTATGATTTACTGCAGTTTTTTTCATGCAATATTTTTTTTTTGATCACTACATTGAAAATTAAGGGATATACATAAGCAAAACACTCATCTTTGGGAAATTTAACCCGTTAGAGATAACTAAGTAATTAAAGATAGTCCACTATAAAATTAATTATATACACTGTTCACTTAAAATAAAGAGTTAAATCGTTTTCTAAGGTCCTCATTAACATATAAAAAAAATAAGACACTTAAATTTTGACTTAATTTTTTTTTTCGGGACAAAAATGATAATCCTTGCAATCCTCTGAAAACGCCGTCAGCTGAAGAAGCAATTTCTGCTATATAACTATTCACCTTCCCCGCTAAAATACTCATCATAGAACCCGTGCTGCCATATATCTTGGAAGAGTGGATTCCTCATATTTTATTTTTCCAAGTCCTACTTCTCGTATTTTGTGTAGTTTTTTCCCTAAAAAAAATAAGTAAAATTTTGCTTATTTTTTCATCTTTTAAAACGCAATGAAACTCTTTAGTGAGAGATAAGATACTGTTTTAAAGTATCCACCTACTCCTAAAATCTTTTTTTTTTTTTTAAAAAATTGACAAAGTTCTTATGATCTTATTTTATAGACCGTCTTATGAGCTTTGTAAAAATGCCATTTTTTAGCTTTAATTCATTAGAACAAAACTAGAAGCGTTTTAGTAAAAGGATATGCCATAGCTTTAAACAAGATGCCAAACTTTAAAATGCGTTTTACTCGAAAAACACAAGCGGGACAGTGAGTGCTCAGAAAGTTTTAAGAATAATTCATTGAAATTTTATTGTGTGTATATTCTATGCAATAGAGAGAGTAGACGTGTTTTAAACTTCAGATTTATCCATCATTGTTTTATTAAAAAAATTCAGTCCCTTATGTGAAAGTAATCACACTGTTTTCTTAAGCAATTTCATATAATAGCTAAGAGAAAGTACTCTAGTTTTTGTAAAAATTACAACATCTCTTATCTTGAAGATTATTTCAAAAATGTATTCCAAAATAACACATCAAAATTGAGAATTGGTCCTTAAATGTTTAATACAGAGTGGGGACCATTTAAGTAATTATTTTGTAAATTTTTACCAATTTTTCTCCTTTTCATACTAATAATTTATCTTCCTCTTATAAATGTTTTCCTATTTTTTAAAAAAAAATGTACTAAATCAATTTGAAAACTACAAAAAATCACATGTCTCCATTTAAAAAAAAGTTGTCGCAAGTAATCGGATATCTTAAATAATTTTAATGTCAAGCTCTTAGTGCTGGGCCGCCATCTTGGATTGAAAACTACCGGGGCACCAGATCTTTATTTGTCGTGATTTCAAACTGCGTCGAAAAGACGTTGTTCACGTACCGCACTCATAACAGATTAGTTTATATTTTACGTAATGTTTTTGTAAAAACAGATAATTAAGTTATAGATATATTATTATAAAATTTGTTCTTAAGATTAAAAATCAAAAATTTAAATGAAATGAGAAAATTAAATTTCAAATCTGCTTCTTCCTAGAGCTTTTAAAATTAAGTAGGCATTTAATTAAATGTAATAATATAAGCTTTTAAAAATGTTTGCAATATAATTTCATAAATCATTTATACGTACTTAATTCAAAGTAATTAGTTTCGAAGGCTCAAGTACATTAGATGGCAAACAATGCATTATTTGGTTTTTGTTATTATTTTACTCAGTTCGAATTCTTTGTACATTTAAATTATGTAAATATAAAGTAACAATTTGCAAGAGAGGGAAATGATAATTCCAACTGCACTCATGATCAATCAAAGTATATTTATTTAACTCTTAAGCATGAAATAAAATATCTGGCGAATGGTAATTAATCCTATTTCTCCTTTTTTTTATTTGAAAACACGTTTTAATCGTATTTTCAAGATTAGAATTATAAATAAGCTTTAAAATAAATTCCATGTTTAGAAAGTTTTATGTTTGGATGATTTACATTGCGAAAAAACTTATATTTCATCAAATATCCGTGTTTTTATTTTTCTTTGAAAACTTTTTAGAACATTTAAACAAATACACTACATTGAAGATCAACGTGAATAAAGTGCAGGTAGATTCACTATTATTTTTGAAAACGTAATATATTCCTATAATAAAAGAATGATTTAACTGCTTGAATAATAATAAAATATATTTTATTTTCTCTATGTCTTAAGAACACTATTCATCATAGAAATATTCAAGTGAAGTCTAGTATTTACGATAATAAAATTAATGAAGATTAATTAAAGTTTATCAACAGTTTATTTTTGTTCTCTTAATAAAAAGATTTAATTTTTGAAGAGGAATACGGGTGGATAAGGTAGACACATTTGCTTCATATTAAGTATTCTCAACGAGATCTAAGGAATTTCATTGAAAAAGACTTCAATTTTTGTAATTGTAAATAAATGTGCTGAGTAATTATAATTGTGTTCATAAAATTAGTATCTTAATTGTTACCTTCAAACACGTTGATGGATTGATTCATAAAAATTACAAACATTTAATGTATACATTTCTACTCCTTTGAGCATTAGAGACAATTTGTGAGGATGTGGGCGATAGAGTTGAATTAATGGAATCAATGTATAATAAATTTAAAAATCAAGTAAGATTCGAAATTTTGAAAATGGGATAAAAAAAGCTAAAACTATATTTTTCTTAGAAAAGTGTGATAATTATATATAAACATAGTATAATTAAATAAAAGTGAAGAAGTTCTAGAACCTACAGTGCTAAAGAAGAAAGTAATTGGAATTTTCACAAGACACAACAAATGTAGATACAAAAAAACCTTTGGACTAAACTGGAGACCTATTATGATTCCTAAAGCTGTCGCTGAATTAGGCCAGCGATTTAGGTTTAGCAATGCTTTATTGATCCAACCTTCCTCGTACAGCAGAAATTTTCGACATAATAGAAAACAAAATATAGAGCCATGTTCAAAAGTTAAGCCTATTTCTAACACGTGGATGATGAACATAACAATATAGTAGAATTAAATTAAGAAAAGAATATATATATATATATATATATATATATATATATATACATATATTTACATAATTAAAATTTGTTTCTATTTATTAAAATCTGTTAGACTGCGTAGTATTTTATTTTACATTCTAATAAATAATGAACAGGTGTTTTTTTTAAATAAAATTGTTATATTATTTCTTTAATTTTAAAAGAAGATGACAATTTAAAAATCTTTATAACTGTAATTATACTTTAAAATACATCATGTGCTAATTTATTAATTATTTCTACTTAAAAATTTCTAATGCTTGTGAAGTTACTCAGAAAAATGGCATAATAATTTATTTTTATGCAATTCATTGAAATTAATATTACTCGTTTTAAGCTTTTTAAAAGTTATAGAGTGCATTATACTATGTTATTTTTTATTTGGTTTAGCAATACCTTATGAGCAGTTAGTAATTTCTGCTGTCGCATTAAAATTAAAATAATATGATATTTTTAACAATGATGTCTTGACAAATATTTTTAATTATTTTCGTGAGATCCCTGTCGTTTTTTTTTTTATTTATTTTTTCAACTTTGTGTATTAATATCAAAACACAACAGACCACATGAATTAATATTAATTAATTAATTAAATTAATTTAATTTTAAAATGAAAATATAAGACAAATTTATGAATACGATTCAATGATATAATTAAGGCAGGTAAGATAAGATAACTGATTTTAATTCAACATCAAAATAAAGGATTCTTTATAAGAAATAATATAATTTATAGCAATTCCGTCGGATGAGAGATATCTTATGCATATAGCTCTACATAGGCATATGCGAAACCCTTATATGATATTTACAATTTTAAAGGTGACGGATTATTGCAACAATCGCCAACCTTCAAGATAACTCGCCAAGTTGGCAACTCCGATTTAGCACTGGCGCTGAATTGGTAATCATGTGCTTCGTTTCATGTAATGCCGCCACAATAGGTTGCGATAATACGTTCTAAGTATCCACAAAACTTATATTATGGAATTTATGTTATTTATTTAAAATAGTTACAATTTTTAGTTAAAAAAAAATATTATTGAGATGATAAATAAAGCATAATTTAGAAATATATTTTCTCACATATAAAAATCACAAAATCTGTTTTTATGTGGATTATTTAGCACATGATTTTGGTTATCCACATCCCAAATAGATTTATTAAGCTATTGAAATATTTCTATATCTTAAAGATATATTAGTTACATTTCTTAGTAAATATGTTACACGTATTAATGCATACTTTGAGAGAATTTAGTTTTATCCATCCTCGTAGAGAATATATTGAAATACATATACTCAGATCAATAGTTTAGAATAACCTTATATTTTAACAAACAAGCTGCCTTTTAATTTTGTTAAGGACTTCCACAAATCAAAATGTTATCAATTTGAACATTCTTCTAGCTTATTTCTCTGAACATCTGACGATCAACAAGATCCAACTTACGTATGCATATCTCAAGCTTAGTAACTACTGCTACACTATTATGAATAATTCCAAACGTCGTAATGTCTGTAGAAACTTACGAAAGGGAAAATGAGTTAATTAACACTCTTAAATCATGACGACAGGCTTTGAGATCTGAGGAACAATACACGGGATATGCTGAAAAGTTTCGTTAAATGACTCTTTGGGGACGTTACAGCGACTTCAGGCACAGAGCTTTTAGTAGAAAATGATTATCATTTTTAGAAAGTTAGTGGAGACCCTTTTGTTCTTTAGCATGCTTTTAACAATATTATGTTTCTAAAGGATGAGGAATAGTTAAAATTTTATGCTTAGAAAATGGAATGCTATATGTTTGAAATTTAATTTTAATGTATTATATTAATTGTCATTGGAAAATATTTTTTCAGCTTTGGAGTTATTGTATGATTATTTTTTACATGTTATTAAATACATCCTAAAAGTTGGGATACTTTAAATTTAGGGACTGTATTGGTATTTAAGCTGTAAAAAAATAAAAATAAATAAAAAAAAAGATTTTTTTTCCTTTTAAGTTTAATTTGCCATAAAAAATTCATTTTATATTATTTCGTATATATTGATTCGTATGAAGTCAATGTATTGTTAATGGAAGTCATTATTATGTTCTTTAAACTTATATTTTTTTTTCATTTTGGAAACTCAAGAATCAAACAAATTTTTCATCATTCGTAATTTAATAAGTTATTTCTTCGAATATATTATTACATACTATATTTATGTATGTTACCGGCAAAGTATGAAATCCGACATTGTATAGAATGACTAGACATTGTATAGAATGCCATTCTATAGAATGCCTAATGAGAAACCGGCAAAGTATGAAATACATCTCCAATTCCTTTCGAATATTGCGTGGCAAGGCACGAGACTTTTAACGCAGGCCTCAGGCTTAGAATTTGTCAGTTGCACATTGTGGTTTGTTTGGAGTGTCAAAATACTCAATTTTACTTAAACTTTTTCAGCAAAAAAATTGGTCTTTTCCTGTGCTGCATGAAAATGGAGAAGCAACTTGTAGTGTTGGAGAAGGATTCATGGTCTATAGCAGGGGTAGGCAACCTATGGCACACGTTACAATTATCAGTGGCACTCAGCACTACTCAACAAATTTGTCAATTTTTGAATGAACTTCATAAATTTGTAATAGACCTTATTTGACAAGAATCTCCAGAATATGGACAAAAGGAATTATGAAAAAATTTGAAAGAATAAGAATGGTCTTTGCGTAAAAAATGAAATGAAATGTAATTCAAAATGCCATTCAAGCCTACCATGTTGCAATAAGTAGATTAATTTTAAGTTCTTATTTTTTATTTGAAAATTTTGTTTTCCTTAATACAAGAATTAATAAAAGAAAGACAAATTTTGTTTGGTACAATCTACTTTTTCCTTTACGTATTTTGAATAATTTTTTAATGCCACTCTCATTATTTTGTCAGAATAACATTTGTATTTTCTAGAAATGTACGCCATTGATATAGTAACCTTATCATGACCTTATTTCATACTTTGCCTAAACAGCTTTAGTCATTCTATAGAATGCCTAGGCATTCTATACAATGGCTAGGCAAAGTATGAAATAATTCTCTTATGAAATAATTCTATACAATGCCGACCTTTCATACTTTGCCGGTAACATGTATAATAGAACAATTTTGTATTTTGATCTGAAATTCAGAAAAATTATGAAAAAAAAAATTTAAAAAATAGAAGAATCGATATTACTTTGCTAAAACTTACAAATTTCAAATCTGGCGACAATGACATATTAAAAGTTTCGTACATATATTGGATATAAATATAATATTGTAATATATCATGAGACATTAAATTTAACTGAACCTTGTTGTAGATTATTCAAAATAAAAAGTGATAAAATAAATTATTGCATCCTTCTTTATGAAGTAGCGCAGCTTCTATCAGTTCCATCTCTCTCGCGCCGCCATTTAATGATTCTCATAAGTTACCGACATTAAGAGATTTTAGAGGAAACTGTTAGATCACATTCTTTTCCGGTGTTTTTGTTAAAATCCATTTATAAGGACAAAACTAAATACTAAGCATAAAAAAATAATAGTATTGTATATAGAAACAGTTCATAGCTAATATTAAAACGAACTACTTGTTAGTTTATGATGTCATTTTAATGCCTTGATACAAAGCAGTGATCATATAAACTTTAGTCTTGTTTTGAAACTAACATAAAATTTTGAAAATATAATTTTTAAGATATTAGCTACAATGACTGGCATGTTTCCTATTATGACACATCACAGGTGCTACATTCATGTTTGTCAAAATTGTAACACTATGAATGAATGATGTAATGAACTGAAAGTTTCAGAATATGACAAAAAGGGTATGCTATACAAATGATTAAAATTTCAGATCTATGGTGCATGTGTAGACTGAGCAGTGTCCTCTTAATTGTTTTTGAATCTGCAAAAATCGATGGCTGTAACGAGGCTTGTGGTTAGGTAAGTCATAACTATGCCTCTTCGACGAACGAAGCCTACATTTTAACAATTTGCAGATTTAGAACGAGGAAGAGTTATACGTCTTCGGGAAGGAGGATTGTTCTACTGTGTAACAGTTGCTCATATGCAGGGTAACATCAGCACAGCGATGCGTGTTAGGAAGAAGGGGGATGACGAGAGACGAACAACACGGAAGTATGTGCATGGGCCTCTAAAAGTGACATCAATCCACAATGGTAGGCATCTGGGTCTCATTGCACTGGTGAGCCATGAAAGTTCAACTAAAGAGTTAGTTGCACAGTGATCAACTGTGCTATATAGGCGAACAATTGTATACTTCTTCATCTAATCAATGTCTGATACACCATGGATTGCATGCAAGAATTCTTTTTTGTGCACTTCCCCACTCCCGCAAACCCATCCAAACCTGCGGCTACATTGGACGCATGGATATAGGGACAGACGTTCTAATTGGCAGCAAGTAGTTTTCTTTGACAAATTCTAATTTAATTTTTGGTATTTTCAATTCATGTTTAAAATATGTCGGCTAGTTGGCGTAGTTGGTTTGCAGCTGGCCCGGTACTCCCAAATTTTCGGGTTCGGCTCCGAAAGAAGTCGATAGATTTTCATGATGCAGAATTTCGACAGCTTCTACTTGTGATGAGCTTACGGCATATTAAAGATCCCTTGAAAAATTTCTTGGCTTTGGTGGACAAAATAAAATTACTAGTATGAATTCGTATCGTAAAAGATAATGTGTTTTCCTCTAAGGAGGAAACTGGGCATCAAATTTATAAGGCAGCAATTAATATAAACCTATATGCTACCGCACAAAAAAAGTGATACCAGCTCCCGAGGAATGTACTAGGTCTGCAATGATACAAAAATGAAAAAAAGCAAAACAAAAAAACAGTTCGCAGTTACACTTGAAATGAAATGCTTAAAATATTTCAATTTTTTAAAAAGAAACTGACTCAGAATTTAGCCTTTATTTGATTGAATTACATGTTTCCATTTTTCAACATTGTTAACCACTATTATTTTTCTTTTTCTTACTATTCTATGTTGCTTCATTATATTTGTTTTCTTAATTTATAAAAAAACCATACAAGTTATCTTATTGTTGGAAATTAAGTTACCCAACAGTTACGAATACATAAAATTTCATTTATAGTATTGTCCTAGAATGTATAGTCATCAACAATATTTCAGTACTTTTTTTTTTTAAATGAGTTAAAATCCTTCAAAATGAGAATTTCTTTTTATTTCTTGCTATTTTTTATAGTTAAAGATAAAGTATAATTGCAAATAATTTATAATATTCGAAACATTTCACACAAACATCAATAATGCATTTCTTTTTGTTTTTCTCCTAGATGCTTTTGCACTCCTTTTTTCAAAAATAAACAATATTATGAATTTAAATGTTCAAACTTTAGTCAAAGGAGTTTCATATTTAAGAGATTACATAAGCTGTGGAACAATATTTATGAATCGATGCTTAAGAAATTTTTTAAAAAAATCCCTAAAAATGAATATTTTCCATTAACGGTGCAAAAAATATTTCTTTTTAAGATCGAAAAAGATTCACTAGATTTAAAAATGTAGATTGAAACAACAAAATTCAAACAATTTTACCCTATGATTATTAGTAAATATTATACCCACTTTCTTTAATACCACTCTATCAGTAACTAAAATTATTTTGACATCAAATAATCCAGGGCATTTCTCTCCGTCTTCTAAGACCGGACTTCATTGACGCTTAGTAATTTAGCGTACTCTTGTTGATTTACTTCGAGGTTTTTTTCCGTTACAACTTTTCCCCAGAAAAGTTTTTTTCCAAAGAATTTTTTTTTTTTAGATTAAGAGTTTTCAAACAATGCTTGCCACCTAAGCTTTCTTTAGCCGTTTCCTACTCGCGGCAGATGTGGATTTTTTTTTATCATCGCATCATGGCTGCTTTCTCTTGTGTTATGAAAGAAGATTAAGTTTTTCCCGATACTTGTACAAAATCACTGTTAATCCTGAACGGAAACAAAGAGGTCTAAGGAACAAATTATATTTTATGTTATAGAAGATAGAAATCTGCGGTATTTTTTGTTTTGTAGCAAATCGTAATGGTTTTCTTTACAAAAATTATTTTTACTTGCTTTCTTTTGAAAAGTTACATAAGACTAAGAATTCATTAAATTTAAGTATTCAATTGGATTCAATACCAATCTGATTGATGGAAATAATTCATATTGTGCATTTCTCTTAAGGGGATACAGTACGATTCAATTGACCAAAATAGATAAAAAATAAAATTTAATTTTTTTAGTCTAAATTATTCTTTATATACTTTTCTATAACCTCACAAAATTTGAAAGCTCTTAACTTAAAAAACGCAGAATTATGATAGCTTTCACGTTCGTTTTTATTCACATCTCTATGGCAAATCAAAACTTTAAACTGACTTTTCTCACAAACATAAAGTAACTAGTTTGTCTTCATTTAAAATGCTAAGGATTTTTTTCTATTGCGCCTAGTGCTTTGAAATTTTTTTTTACCTATTGCTAATAGTGCATGTAACGAAAGTTGGTATGCATTTTTGAATCAAAGCAATATTTGTTTTTTAAAAAATAATTGAACTCAGAATTTATACATTTTTTAAGCAATTTTCAATAAACATTCATAAAAAGAAGTATTGTATGAATACTAATCACGTTATCGCAAAACCCACACTAACTTTTATTATACATAGTTTGAAGTGCTTTTAAATCAAATTTCCTGCATGTTCGTAAATTTTTGTAGGAGGAGTATCATTTTAAAATCACTTTACAAATTTTAAGTTTTTTTCCTTAAAAAATTACATGGCTAGCTTTTTATGAAATTTTGAGCACAAAATCTGTTTAACATCGTATACATACATAGGAGTCAACCAAACATTTTTTAAAAATACTTAATTTAAAAATGTTTGCGTAAATCGTACCATGTCTCCTTAATTAGCGTAAAAATGAAATTGAGAAAAATTGAGTGGTTTTTCAAATGCTAACATATGCTCTTTGAATATTGCGTATGAGCTATATCGCTACGTATGACTTATTGTGTATAATCTCTCCGATGTCATAGAGATTAAAAAGATCAGTTAAAGTATCCTGTATAGACATTTTGAGGTTTTTTTTAATGCAACCAACATTATTTTTTTTAATTATTTAAAAAACAATTAAGGATATATTCCGTGCAGGCTATTCAAATTTAAGTTGATAAAGATTTATTCAGTCTGCGGAATTTATATCAAACAAAATTCAGGAACAAATTCAGTTTTACTTTTTACTGATAAGAAATAAACCTAGATATTATCTGAATCATGAAATCCCATATAGCACTTACCTGGTCGGAAATGACTTCAAAACAAAACGAGGGTAATTATTTTAAGTAAGTTAATATGGGTATTTTTGTCTCGAAAGATACATCTGCAGTTATGCTTCTTATGTAAACATCATAGGTAATGAAACTGTACAAATATTTAATAAAATGGTTGAACGTAAACTATCACTTCTCCTATTCTGTCTGAGTTGTATGGAACAGTATTTTAAAATAAAATGCTAAGATAGGTCAATTGGATATTTCTGTAGAAGCTGTTTACCTTTCAGTACAGAACATTAGACCAACGTCGATAAAAACATTTTTGAGAAATTTTTTTTTCTTCAGTAGACACATTTTGATATTTGACTCAAACCATTAAGCCCAAATATATTTGAAACGCGTTTGCCCAAGTATCGCGTTTGCTGAACATTCCCTGTGGTTATAAAATCGGTTCTATGGGGATCTTAAGACTCGAATTTATTTCAAGTTATTAATAGAACTGATGTTTAGGTGGAATTGTATCTTTCTGTTATTCGAATTGTGTGTATTTTCGTTATTATTCATGTTATATTTTCATTATTATTCCAACTGTTTATGTTTATTATTATTAAAACTGTACTTTTATTATTAATGTGCTTGATACATTCATTTATGTGCTACATTTAATTTTTATTCAATTCTTATTGTTACTTACAATTTCTTTTTTATACGTATTTTGTGTAAAATATTTAGTTTTACTGTCAAGTCTGTTACCAACGCCATCTATTGTATTTATCTTATGCGTGGTGGCAACAAGTTGTTTACTTCGACTTGTCTGTGTAATACAATCTCTGTGGAATGCTTAGTTCCAGTACTGTCCCTCGCTAGAAGAGGATTTCGCCGCTCAAGCTGCTGGCATTTGTCTAAATCTTTTTACGCTAAGTTAAAGTTGTTAAGTTTTTAAAGGAAGAGTCAGTTTTATATTTTATTCCCGTGTTGGCGGGCAACTGATACTTACGATACATAATATCGTGACCTTTACTTAACCTTGCTGGACTTAGCAGTTTTGTAATAAGAAAAATGATTATATGTTATGTCTTCCTGCTTGATTTTGCTTACAATCGCTAAACTGCAAAAGCCGACAATCAAACTTAACAATTTCTAGGGGTCCAATTATTCATCCTATGTTCAAGCTTTCTAGCTGCCTAAATTGCTTGCAAACCTTTCTTTGATTCATGTCTATATGAAACGAACTTTGAGCGAAAGTTTTTGCGAAAATATTCAAAAATTCATAAGAAATGAATAACAGAACAGAATGAACAGAAACACACTATACTTACGATTTTAATTTTGCACTTAATAATCAAATATATATATATCATAATCAGAAGATAAAATCAATAATGAAAATACAATAACTCTAACAGCAGTACGAAAATATGAGAATAAAATAGGGGGAAAAACTCTTAAAATATGCAATGGGGAAAAAGAGAAAATAAAATACTATTTAACGAAACTGAATTTCTCGAACTTTTTCTTGGAACGCAAAACATGTACGGGATGAATCTCTGTATAATGCATTTTCCACATAACATCCGTTAACAGGAGGTCCAACTGTGCTTGCTATTTGTCATACCACGCTTTAAAAATGAAATTACAGTACAATTATGAATTAGATTTTTAAGTTCTAATACATTTTTCCTTTACAGAATCGAGTAATTTATATAATTCAAATTATTGAAAACAAATCATCATTTTAAGACACATAGTTAGGTGTTAAAGTCTGGTTTCATTTTGATTACTGCAATGACAGTTATGATTTGGAGTGAAATTTAATTTTATAAAACTTTTAGAATTCATAGATTTTTGGGAATAGTAATAACGAATAATAGATAATGTAATGTTTTGAAAAATGTTATGTGGGCATAATATTTCAGATTTTTTTTTATTTTATGTGCATATTATACCAAATCCTTATTGATTATTAAGGCCATCCTGAAATTTTAGTGATTTTATTACCAATGACAATGGGTACTTTCAACTAATTAATATGTCCTGCATTTCCGGATTGATTTCAGGAACTTAGCATAGACTTCTTTTTGTTTGGTAGGCTCAAACAATTCCCAGATCTCAATCCCGTAAGGTATTTGTGGAATGAAATTCAAGATGACGTCTAGTTTCATAACCATCCGATTCCACAGTATTGGAAAATGTTGTTTTTCAAATATATCAAGAATAGTCAAAGATTTCACAAATAATCTATAAAAGTCTCATTGTATACATATCAAGAGTCAAATCTATGTTGAAGGAAAAAGTCAGCTCAAAGTGAAATTAATGGAAGCCATAAAAAAAGTAGCTAACCAGTGTAGATTAGACACGTAATATTCTATTTCCGTTACCATGTGTTTTTTGAACTTAAAAATATTTTAATGTAGTAATAAATAAAGTACTTCTATATAATATTATTATTGGCGAAAATTTGACGTGTTTCTTCCTAGGTTATTATTTCAGTTACTAATTGGCACTCGTAAGATATTAAAATATACACATACATATCGTAGTTGTTTTAGTTCTTAAGTGAGTTTAGTTTTTAGTAAAATAAAATATTACGTTGCATAAAAAGTTTTCCGACAAAAGAAAACAAGAAAACAACTTTGTAGAATGATAAATACGTACAAATTCAGCAAAGCTAATAAGAATAGTAATCTTCATTCAAATCTGCGGTGGTCCGCCAGTGTTTCGGCAGTTTTTGAATCCCTTCTGTGAAGAATTATGTGGTGCACATGTCCAGAAAACGATCGACCTCATAAATGACCTCGTCATTTGATCGCAAGATTGTGCTATCAAGATGTAGTCACAGATGTAAAAACAGATAGTAATCCGAAGGTTCTATGTATGGCCTATATGTTTAATGGGGATCAAATCTCACTCCAGTGTATAGAGTCCAGTTGGTCATCGAAATGACATGTGGCTGGGTGTTATCTATATGAAAGAGAACCACCTTGCTTCTAAGCACTTTTTTTTTCATTTTTCGCGAATGGCATCGCTAACTTTGATTAGCCCATTGCTGTATATTACACTGTTGATAGACTGCCTGCTTTTTAGGTACCCTGAAAAAATAATTCTACGATAATCCCACAAGATACAGAGAAGCAGCTTCTTCTTAGTTGGTGTACTTCTTTCAACCGAACCTGCTGATTCCCGGGGTGCTGACCACCCTCCGTAATAGCTTGTATTATTGTAGTGCATCCATTTTTCATCACAGGCCATAACTCTGTACAGAATATTCTCTTTCATTTGATCTCTGAGCAGTGCCAAATAAGCCATCTTTCTCTTCTGTCTTTCCAACAATCAGTTCGTGAGACTCCCAGTGGTTTAACTTAAACGTTAGATTTATGCAATTGAGAGCATTAACTATTGTTTTTCTTACCAGCGTCAAAATCTAACGCAATATTTCGAATTGAACCATTTCTGTTTTGATCAATGATTTGCTTTAAACTAGTCATAATTAACAATATAGGGTGGCCAGATCGTGGTTCATCTTCAATGTTGAGGTTTTCAGCTTCAAATTTTTAAAACCAAACATTTACTGTATCTTAAGCAACAATATTTAAACCTTAACTTTCACACAGTTTTGTGGCATTCAGTTGCACTGAATTTATTTCGGAACACATATTATACAATATTCCTCGCCTTGTTGACGTGATAGCTCCATTTTAAACACTTCGTTGGTGCATAAGATAATAAGGTTTTGACAAACAAATTACGCAGTCGTATAGTTCCAACTTTCTAATTTAGAATGCAAAAACCCGTTTGGGGAAAGGTAAATTACCATGGGAATGGCCGCTGTTGGTACGGAAGTATCTTACCTTGGCGGAAAACTATTTAGTCAATCTGATATCATTTTATGTTTTAACTTGTAGCATTATATACCATACAGAGTTACACAATATGACTTTGTTGTATATAGTTGTTTCTATGGTCTTATGCAGTTGCTTGATTGTGTATGACTTATACTTTTAGAATAATGTTTCCCATTGTACAATAATTGTTTCAATAACTAAATCATCAAAAAAGAAAGAAAAAATCAACAAAGAATAACAACGTCACGTGTATTCTTTAAGCCTTCTATATTGTTAGGATTATAATAATTTACTGAGTATTTTGCTAAACATACATAAAGATAAATTTATATCTGGATAATTTTTTTCTTGTGCAAAATGTACAGCAGTGTTTTTCAAACTTTCAATAATGGCGACACAATTTTCAATTATAATTTTCATTGCCCCCTATCTCTCATACAATGACAATATACTGAATGCAATGATAATCTACTTTAATGCTAAAGTTGCAATATGACCTTAATTTTAAATTAACCACACAAATTATCAATATAAATATTAAATTTTGTATTGTTACTTTTAAGTAATAAATATTTCAAGCAATTTTTTTTAAATAATAGATTAAATATAATGTTGTTTTTTCATAGTTCAGAATATATTTCTGTTTTATCAGAATATTTTTATTTTAGTAAATTAACAATTTTTTAAAATAATCCTTTGTTTCTGACTTTTCAATATGCTCGCTCCTCCACGAAGGATTTTCACACACCCTCAGGTGGGGACACCCAGCACTTTGAGAAACGCTGGTATAGTCCAGTGCTTCTCAAACTTTCAATGTATACGACCCAATTTTCAGTCATTCCCCTCCCCCATCCAAACAATAAAAATGTATTGAATTCAATAAAAATGTACTTTGACGTAAATCTACAATACGAATTTAATTACAAACCTTACAATTTATAAAGCTAAGTATTACATTTTTTTTTATATAATTTTATATATTACAAGCCCATGGAGTCACTGGTAATTGATAAACTTGTTCTTAACTTGGCATTATTAAATTAATTTTCAAATACAGTGTGCAATACTGATAAATTTATAAATATATTATATCAGTATAAATGCGTATTTTATTTTTTATTATGTCAGAATGTATTTTGTTTTGTTTCCTTTCAGGTAATTAATAATATTTTTTTAAATAATGCTTTGTTTTCGTTTTTTCGATATGATCACGCCCCTCTTGTTGGGTTATTATGCCCCTAAGGGCCCAACAGTTTGAAACACACCAGTATAGTCTATCCATATTGCATTGATAGTAAAAAATTCGGTTCCTTCGCGTTTAATAATATCGTACCATAATACAAACCTTTTAATATATTTAGAAATTTTTACTAGTATTTTCCATTCTAATTTTTTTTCCATAGAAGATATTTCCTTACAACTTTCACTAAAATAGTGACAAAGGGTTATAAATATCCAGTGATTAATAATTTTAAATCTTAAGAGCAAAATTCCATAGTATGGGCAGTATTATTGCTTTTACGTTTTTGACATTACTGAAACGGTTTCTTCGTTCATTTCAATGACGAAGTTCCCCACCAGGAACTGGAAGCGAGCTGATATCAACAATCAGGATTCAGTTGGAACTCGTCTCGACAACGGCACGTTCATGTAATTAGTGAAGAGAAGAACTCTTCGATTTAATTGGCTACGATAATTAAACGATTCCTATAATTACTTTCGAATAGGGAAGCACTAGAAAACATCGTGAAATGTCAGGGGCTCTTCCATTCTTGTCCAGGCATTCACTTCGAAAATATCTATAATGACAAGTTTGATTACAAAAATTCTTTTTCGGAAACTTGCTTTTCTGAGATTAATTATTAACTCTCTTTTGTAGATGAGAGATTTTCCATTAAAATCTCGGTCTGTTTAGCTCACTTGAGAGGACGTCAAAAATGCATTTCTTCTAGAAGATTTGTAATTAATAATTATTTCAAAATAATAGTGTCTATGATTGATTATATGGCAGACTTAAATTTTAAATTGCTCGCATTTATTTGCTTGTAATTTTTCGTTATTTTAAAATATTTATTTCCTCAACCCTTTTTGAAAGGAAATTATCATTTTGATGTGATATCGCTCTTAAAAAATTAAAAAAGCTCTACTTAATAAAATAACCAGTTTTGTATGCAATCTAATAAACAATAATAAATAATTCTTATTATTCATTTATTTTGCCATGAAAAAATATATATTGACTGATAATATACACCCAAGTTACATGATAAAATAACACAGTTTTACGAAATAAGTTGTTGATACTATTCGATTATAGTGAAATAAAGAGAAGATCATCTTACATGATTGAAAAATTATATTTGCATCCTTTATGTGATAATAAAATATTTAATAATAACTGTGAATATAAGAAAATAACGGAATAACAAAACACATTTTTGTTTAATAAGTACAATACATTTAAATCATTTCTGAAAGAAAGTTGTGGATGTTATTCGGAAAAGAAAACTCTGTATGTTTTATTTTATTGTTTTTTTTTTAACATCACCTAACAGGATTGTAGAAATTTCTCTCTAAGTATATGCATATTTCTGATGTAGAACTCTTTGAAACTAAAACAATATTAGTATTGAATCATTACATACGAAATCAAAATGTATGAATTCTGCACAATGTATTTCAAAATTAATTTATTAATACTAAGTTAAGAACAAATTTAATAATTACCAGTGATCCCATGGGCTTGTCATATATAGAAATATATACAAAAATTAACACTTATCTTGATAATTTGAATGATTTATATTAATTTCTTAAGTGCCAAATAAAAGTCACGTGATTCGCTCTCCAATGCCACCGCTTTCTACGTAGCCACACGAATGAGGTAAATTAGGGGGAGAGAGAAAAGAAAAGTATACATATATATACATAAGTAAATCCTCTGAAAGAAGTAAATCCTTCGCAGACACTGTCAAAGTCCTTTCATTTCATTCCAAAGCCTTCGGAAAAAAATATTTATAACAATGAACAGAAAAGATCGTATTTCGGTAATACGGATATATACGCCTGGGACAATTAACGTTTTGACTGAGCGAGACGGTTATATATGCCGTTGACAGTTAAGAGGTTAAAGTCTTATTCTAGCTTTAGCGGCAAAGTACTGTGTTATTGAATTCAATACATTACTATTGTGTGGAAGGCGCCGCGATAAAAATTATGATTGAATATTGGGTCGCAAATATTGAAAGTTTGAGAAGCACGGTTGTACGTAGAATTTACACGATGTTACAATTATTATATATTCATAGTATACAAGAATGCGCAGCAAGAAATACATGTAACAGTATTATAATTAGTGCATGCCGCATGCAAAACAACAAATGCAATGTAACAAGCTGAAAATTGATACCTTTGATATTAATACAAATGAAACACTTCAGATTTAATTCATTGATTATAAACATAACAAACATAATTTAAACACAAGAATACATGTATTTGCTTTTTGTCCAGGTTTGAAAAATAAAAAAAAAATAAAATAAAAAACTCTAAATTCTCATATTTAAATGTTGTGAAACAATTCTTCGTATTTTCAACAGTAGTTTCCGATTTTATTTTATAAGTTATTGAAAAATCTTAAGAAGAAAAAAATACTGAGCTTTTAATACTTTGAGAAATAATTTGCGGATCAAGAGAAGTTCTAAATCAATATTAGAAATTATTTTAAGTAAGTTAATCATTGAAAAATAACGCAAATTATATTAAAAAAAAGTGTAATTTCATTCAAATACAGTCGAACTTCTATACTGCGAATTTTCCTATATGCAAACTTTTTCCTGGAACTCTGAAGATTTCTCAATTTTCTTCGTTAAACTCTCTACAGTGAACAGCATTTTCTATATAACGAACTTTTTCTTTTCAATTTTTGTTCTGACTTTTTTTAAAGTATTTCTGAAAAAAATTCAAGTTATTCCTTCTTTAACACATTTTATGGTGGTCATAAATCTTGAACTGGTTTTATTACATCCTAACTCGCCGAGAGCAATAAACTCTGGACGTTTCATCCAAGAAGTGCAACATTTGATCCTCGTTGCCAACTTCACTAGAAATATCATCTATATCCTTTTTCATCCTCAGTGGAGATGTCCCGTGTCCCCGTGTCCCCGTGTTCTAATTATTAAATAATGTATGATTAATATTAATTGTATGCTTTAAATTATAAAATGTCCTTAAAATTCATTAATTTTAGTATAAAACTAGTTTCTTAATGTTGAAAATACAGTGTATTCTTCGATATTCTTTTTTTTTTTTTTTTTGTTTTCCGTGCAGTTTTTCTTACTTTCTTTCTTTTTTGATGGGTAAGATACATAAAATAAACATATATTAATTTTTAAAAAAAGGTGTGAATAATTCCTTTTTTTTAATACATAGTGTTTATGCATTTAAAGTTTGTTTTATGTGGTTTTTTAAGTATATTAAAAGATGAACCTCTATGTAGCGAATTTTCCATATAACGAACTTTATTCCGGGATTTAGCAACTTCGTTACATAGAGGTCCGACTGTATATTAATTTTTTTAATACAAGTAACTCTAACTTGCACCTGTCATATTGTGTAACAATTGTAATTTTTTTTTGTTAATTTTCATTTTACTTTTTAACTGAAAATTGTTAGTTTTTATCTTATTTTAAAATTTGTTCTAGCCATTTCATTATTTTTATATTTTATCTGCTGCTTTTGAATAAGAATGATGATACCTTTTAAAAAGTACATATTCTTGTTCACTAAAGAAAAGCTTCTTAAGAATTTAATAAAATTAACTATTTTTTTTTTATTTCCTATTGATACCATTTTGGGAAATCATTTTCTGAAGACGAGAGGAACAAATGCTGAGGTAATCTTTCCAATATCGATTAAAGAAAACTTGAAGAAATCGTCTTACTAAATCAATACATTTTGTGATATGTCATTATCTTCCAGGGAGTCTGACAAATAATCCATCAAGAGTTGACCTACTCTTTGTTTTCCTTCTTTCCTCTGCATTTAGAGATTAGCTTCTCCAAAAGAATTATAAATAAAAAGAAAAAGATGTTTTCTAATAGAGAACTCAAGATTTATATAGATGAATTCATAAAAATATTGGTATATTATGACGTTAACAAGTTTAAGACACTTTTATACGACTCCTCAAAAAAAAAAAAGGATATATTTTTTTTAAAGCGCTAATATATAGAATTTGAAGTTTTCGCACAATTGAGGCCTAATAGTACTTAGTAAAGAATTAAAATAATTCCTTACAGAAAAAAAAATTAATTTCATTCAATTTTTTTTCTACCTGCAATATAAAAAACCCAGTGGCGCGACAGCCCATGAGGGCCCAGGCCTACTGTGTCCAGTGGCGCACAGAAGGGGAGAGAAGTCCTAGGGTCCAGACTCTTCCCTCAAAGCCCTTGATTTTTTTTCGATTGATTATAATTCTAAGTATATAGTACGTAAAATTTAATTAAGTATTTGTTAGTAGTGATTAATTTGACGAATTAATACTAATTATTTATTCAATAATTAGATTTTAATGTTTTTTGTTCGCGAAAATCGACAAAATCAAAAAAAGCATGATACAAGAATGGTGGACTTTCGACCCTGGACCTCCCTCCCCCCCCGTTGAAAAATTCCTTTGTGCGATACTGACTGTGCCAATCCCGGTATAAGTCACCATTGAACGCTGAGGTGCATTAGCAGAGGTCTTGATCAGGTGGTCAATCAGAAGCAAGACCCCCGGTCTTTAAGACCCCAAGCAAGCTGGATACTTATTTATCGAACCACTGCAGTAGGAATGAAAAGCCGAGTAGACCTCGCCCAGCCAGAGAATAGAGCCCGGACCTGTACTGTGGAAGCACGATACGCTACTACTCGACCACTGGGCCTTCACCTGTAATACAATTTTGTTAATAATTAATCAAAAAAAATTTTTTTTAATGTCTATCTATATTTATTATTTGAAACTGAGAAGCTATTATTTATGACTTTTATATTTGGAATTTGAGAGAATAAACTTCTAAACGTATAATAATTGAAATTTTCTGATACGTTAAGATTATTAGTGAATTATTTTCATGTCTTAAAATGTAAACGAGATTTGAAACAGTATTATTAATTTCTCATCAGATTATTAGGTAAAGTATGTGAATGATTTTTCCCTTATTTAAAATTAAATAATCCCATTTCAAAAGAAACCGTTTTAAGTTTTTTTTTTAAATATCAAAAACAATATATATATATAATAATTCCCTCTAGTATCCTTTTTGTTTACACTTTTTACTAATATTTAAACAAACTAATTCTTTGGTTTAAAATTAACACTATAATTTTAATCGTAATCGGTTAGTCTGAAATCCCTGCCAGCCCATTCTATCTAATCAGGACCACTATTACATAATAGTCACTGCCGGTATAAAAGCGAAAATCTTGTGTAATCGCTCTCTTTGTCTTTGTCTTTGT
>BMAV01025106.1:164835-186947 GCA_019973955.1 Trichonephila inaurata madagascariensis | reverse complement strand
AAAAAAAAAAAAAAAAAAAAAAAAAAAAAAAAAAAAAAAAAATAAAAAAAAAAAAAAAAAAAAAAAAAAAAAAAAAAAAAAAAAAAAAAAAGACATTTCAGACTAAATTTACATTACAGAATAAATTAAATTTGTATTACATAATTTTTTTTACTAGAAACATAATTAATAAATTTTATTAAGACGCATTTTCAACTAAAGAAATAAAAAAATTGTGTAAAATTGATTTTTCTACAGGGTCATTTAAATAACTTTTGAAATTTATATTTATTTTTAAAATATTCAGAAAATTATTGTAAAAATTTTGAAAAAATGTTATATGAAGATAGTTTTGAAATCTTTAAAGCGAATTTGCGTTCTTGTAGTTATATATGTATATATATACATCTTTATATATAAAAATCTTCTGTGCGTGTGTATGTGACTAAACTCCTCCTAAACGGCTGGACCGATTTTGATGAAATTTTTTGTGTGGGTCAAGTAGATTCAAGAATGGATTAGATTCACAATTCGGTTCAATATCGCCATTAGTTAAAAATATATTAATTAAAAACATTAAAAATATTCAGCACAATATTCATCTGCATTGTTGTAACAGCGTTATTGTTATAAAAATGACGTAAGTTGGCGTCGAAAATCGATTTTCAGCCAAACTGGCCAAACCGGGTCTTTATTGTTACAAAAATAGAGATGAATCATGATTTTTAGCGTATTTAATTAATATCTTTTCAAATAATCTTTATATATGTAATTCTTTTGTGTATGTGTATGTGACTGACTCCTCTTAAATGGCTGGAGCGATTTTGATGACATTTCTGTGGGTTCAAGTAGATTCGAGAATGATTTAGATTCACAATTTGGCCCAATACAGTAATTAGTTAAAAATATATTAATTAAAAACCTTAAAACGCGTAATTGTTTTACCCTTGTGTGCTGTTTATTCTGCAAATGGGCGGCAAGAAAGGAAAAAAAAGAAAGAAGAAGGGAGAATTTCTCGATATTTTTACCTTTTTTAAAATTGCAATCTAATTTTTCTATCAAAATCAGACAAAAAATAATTACAGTATCTGAAAGATTTTTCATTTCGCCATGATACGGCATATAGCTTTATATATATAAATCTTCTGTGCGTGTGTATGTGACTGAACTCTTAATAAATGTCTGGACCAATTTTGATGACATTTTTTGTAGGTATTCGAGAATGGTTCGACACTCGGTTAAAAAGATATGAATTAGAACCAGTTTTATTTAGCAGTTTTTAGCGCTAACTTTGATTTGTCTGCATTACTGTAACACTGTTATTGTTACAACAATGACAAAAGTTGGCGTCGAAAATCAGTTTTAAGCCAAAATGGAATTTCATGACTTTGCTCTATCGACTGTATTATTTAACTTTGTTTAAAAAATAAATGTTTTTAACATGTGATTAACTTGAAAGATGTTTTTTAAAATCTCAATTTCTACAATGTTTTAAATTTTCTCATTTAAATTTCTAAAAAAAGATAAAACTGTTTTTCAAGCAGATTGGTACATTTTTTAGCCTTTCCCAAAGCTGCCAAGTTAATTTGAAACAAAATATTGTAAAACTTCAAAAAAAGTTTGGAATTTTTTAATTAAAAATTTTTTTGGCTGTCTTTATTTATAAAATATTTTTGAAGAAGTATTTTTTCCTTCGGGGATCTGTAAAAATACAACGAAAAAAAACTGGAAAAATTGCCAAATGCCAGTAATAGTTAATTGTGGGAAAGCTAACTCAGAACACGAGTTTGAGTGCTTACAGAGCACGTGCGGAAAAACAACTTATGGAGAGTACTTAAGCAGATAAAAGATTTTTCTGTCTGACAAAGATGTTTTCTTTTTGAATGTTTTTTTCTTTTATAATAGTAAGTAATGAATTTTCCAGTAATTTACCAAATTCAATTTACTAGTTTGAATTTTAAGATAGTATTCATTGTTTCATGTATAAAATAATTAATACGATCGTAGTTCTTAATAATGCATCGCAACTGATAGTTTTCTTTCAGGGAAATAATTTACTGAAAAACCTTTAGGAAAATGCTGCCCTGTTTTTATTAAATAGTACTATTTCCTTTTAAATCTTTTTTTATGCAAGGAATGTAAACAAATTTTTAGGCTTTCCAACCCCCCCCCCCCATAGTTCTTTTTTCACAGTTACATATATATTTAATCGAAAAATCAAACATCCGGATAAAAGCAGTCATTTCATAGGTGACGGTAGACATTCTTTGATTCATTATTTAACGAAAATTGATATAAAATAATAATTTTTTTTTAGGAATTAAACTTATAGTGCGTTTTATTATTTATTACTAAATTATTTATTTAATAAGAAAATAGTACATTCTGTGTGATCTTGAGAACAAAACTGGATTAGCTTTATAAATTTTTAATCGAAAATAGAAATTTGAAAAAAAAAAAGATCTTATCCCTCGTTGCAAAAAGGGGGTTTCATTCTTGAAAAAACCCATACAACGCTTGGCTAAACGGACGGAAAAGAAATATGTCTGATAAAGAGAAGAAGTGGAAAAAATTTCTGAAAAGGAGATTTCAATGACATAAATATAGAAATCACTCACATCGCTCAGTAACACACACACACAGAAATACTGGCATTCAGAGAGAAAGGGAAAATTTCCATGGCGATAAAATTGTTCCCACGGAAAAAATCCTTGCAACACCGAGCTAAGTAGTGAGAAAATAGACCCGCCCGACAGAACAAAGATATGGAAGAAACTTCGAAAAAGAGTATTTGATGACATTAATATAGAAATCAAAGAAGTGTTGACACTGAAAGGGAAGGGGAATCTTCCAAGGCATAAAGCCCGTGCAACCCCGGGCCATCCAGCTAGTATATATATATATATATATATATATATATATATATATATATAAATATATATATATATATATATATATATATATATATATATATATATATATACATATGTATGTATATATATGTATACATATATATATGTTTTGCAAGAGTTTCCTTTTGAGAAAAAAATTTACTTGAAGAAGACTACTATTTTTACAACAAAACTTAATGCATGTTCTATATGTGTCTATTAGAGTGAGAGGGTATCATTATTATCAGAGTGTATTTGAGTATCATTTTTGAGTTAGAAATACATTTGCCACTGTAAATGTGTTATATGCTTAGAATGAATAGTAAGAAGTAATTGAAGAAATGTAATTATATTGCGCAATATCGTTTTACAAAAAGTTATCTAAATATGTTACTTAGCCACCCCACTATAATACTAATTCATTCAAATTTTTACTAATGTAATTCAATTTTTAAAAGACGAAATCGCATTAATTCATGTCCCATTTGAACATAATAATTACAATAGCATGAGCCTATTTATGTTAACCGTCATTAAAATATCTTTCTGACTAGCTTTCTCGTAATATGAAATGAAATGAAAATTATTAACAAAATTATTACCTGGCATTTTACATGGTTTACTTTTAGGTTAACATATATTAAATCATTCTGTAGGAACTGTAAACCACTTTCAAATATAGATTCAATACTTTGTATCGAACAGCATTTAATGGAAAGTTTAAGTTCTATGACAAACTGTCTTAAGTTGGTTAAAAAGAAAAAAGAAAAATTGCCGACATACCAATTTAATTGCATTATATTTTACACCAGGAAACATCTTTGTTTTGTATGATTATTAACTGCTATATTTTTTCTCAAAATGAAATTGAAAGTTATACTTTTTTTAAAGTTGTTTTGTGATTTTATTTTTGTTATTTTTTATTATATTTTATAACTATTTATTCTCTATAGGATTTCATATTCATTTCTTGAAAGTGACAGATCTAAAACAAATATTATCAAGTGTTTTATATTTTTTATTTATTTATTTTCTAATGTAACCTTAATTAAAAAGAAATCATACAAATAAGCTATAGACTAGATAGAATGGGATAAGACATGAGATTGTCTTTTAAAGATATTGCAGTTGAGTTTGTTAGCAACTGATGCTAATCATTCGAATCCAGAAATATGTTGCATCCTGTTATAGCTACATATTGAATATTGATTTTATTGTTTAATATAACCAATGTTATGTTTATATAATTTAAGAGAAGTTTTATTTAAGTTATTTCCCTAAGTTTAGAGAGTTCTAAGTAAGTTCATGTATGTGTGTGTGGTTTGATTTCTATTGATTATGTTGTTTAAAATGAATTCACTTCCAGCAAAATCTTAATTTATATTGTCTCCGAAGATGTGAGGGCTGTAGATACGTTCGTGGTCTGTTTTCTTGTGGTTACAGAAAATAAATTCTAAATAAAATTACAGATAATACAAATAGTAAAAGTATAGTTGAATCAATTGAACACACGTAAAGACTTACGTATTCATATTTCTAGTATTTATATACATTCACGTATTTATGAAAATTATAATTCCATGATATTTTCCGAAAACAAATACGATGTATTTATAACATTAAATCCTAATTTCCCGCCGGTTTGTCTATGAGCATCGAAAATACTTAATTTTGATTTTTCTAATTATATGGATGCATTATTTTTTCCTGCTTCCAGGTATCACAAAACTTTATAATTCTCCTTCTTTACTTATTATCGTTTTAATGAAACAAGTTACACAATCCACTTAAACAATTTGAAGTAAATATGAGCTCTTTATTTATTTATTTTTTTCAGTCTCCTGGTAAAGATTCCTTGTGTGCCTATAAAAGTATAGCACACGGCTTACAAATGTAAGTCAATACTCAACCAATAATGGTAGAAAGTTTCAAGTAGAAGAATACACTCATAAATGGGAATCAAAAGGGAAAAGAAACAAGAATGGATGCAAATACAATAAATACAGAACAAAATACAAAACTGCTTGCATGCAAATGGAGACATTCCGCAATTTAAATTATACAATGGTGAATATTAGGAAGCACGATCATAATAAGATTTTCAAAATGCGAATACGTAAAGTATACATACACTACATACATATAGATACATACACACATTGCACATACACACAAATACATGCATATGTACACATACACATACATACAAATACACGCATATGCACACATATACATACAAATGCAATCATATGCACACACATTTACATATACCAACAAATATATATATAGTCTAATTCTCTACAAACGAGATATGAGCATCCATCAATCAAAACCGAAAAACACAGAGACAGTAAGAAAATCACACATTAGCAATCGAAATTTTAAAAAAAAAATATATGCTGCAGTATTATAAACATTGCTGATTAGGACAGCTTATATATAAAATAATTTATATAAACTTGTGATTAAAATATACATACACATACAGTAAATGTTAGCAAACACAGGCAATTTTTTATATTATTCATATTTTTTTTAATCAAAAATATGTTGAGATTTCACTGTACGACGGTATTAAGGCTTCTAGATAATGATATAATAGCGGACAACCTGTTGAAAACTTGGCTCATGGCCAAGTTTCGTCCTTGATGACCCAAATGGCATTACCTACTGCTTTGCCAGTTAGCGACTGTTCGCTCTTACCTCAATATCCACCATCATTAATCTTCAACTTATTCTCTAGTGGTCAGCATCGTACATACCCAGCTTCCTTGTTTTCTGAAATTAATGAATACATTTTTATGTTTCTTTTCCTTTTAAACAAAGTTTTATTTCTTCTTGTAGGAATTACTAAACATGAATCGGAATAAAACTTATATAATTACAAAGTTATCGTAAAATTACAACATGGTACTGAATAACTAATTTATTTGGTCAACAAATTTAAAATTTTCACTAGAATTTAAAGATGGGAATACATTCAATATACATTAATGAGTTGATATTTCCTCCAGTTTTTTTTATTGCGGTTTCTTGTTTTACATTACTAAAGAGTTTTTGTGGTTATTTGTAATTGAATCAGTCTTCTAGGTATGGGTTTTAATTTGTCGAAACACAATATTATAGTTATATTCTTCGGCAGCTACAATGCCATGGAAAGTAGACCAGAGAAACCATATCAATAGGAACCTTTTCAAATATTAACATTAGTATGGATCGAAATTTTTTTCCCCAGAATTTTTAAGCCAACTATGTGGAAAAGATATTCTCTGGTATAAAAATGAAAGGAAAAATAAATTAAAAAACACTTTCTATTTTAATTGCTATGCAAAAAGTGAAAGAAATTAAAATATTTGTGCTCTTTGATGCTAAAAAGTCAAAGTAATTTACGTTGAAAATAGACCCATTTTAGTACTTTTTAGCATTGATTGTTATGAGAAGACACATAAAATAAATAGTTACAAGAAAGCACATCAGGTATATTAAAAAAGTATATATTATGATATTTTTAAAAATATATACTGTGGAAATTACAGTGCACGGACCAAGTGGCAAACGGGAGAAGAAATCTTGGATCATAGCTGAATAGATGATGTAATGGAAGTGAGCTGGGATTATGAAATGTAGCAATGTGCATCTTACTGTTCACTATTCGGTACTAATTTATCAAGAATTATCACTTTTAGTTATCTATATAATAGGAAAAACATTTTTATTTTGAGTTTAATATCAACTATAACCAAAATTAAGTCTTTTTTTTTCCATTTCTTCGAAAATTTAATAACTTTAGGGCAATGCCAAATTTTGAAATAATTTTTTGTGTAATTACAATTCTCCATACTATATAACAATTAGCATAAATAGCAATTTCTTTTTCTTGAAATAACCTCCATCTACTCAAACGGACATCGAAAAATACAGCATTAGTCAGCAAAACACTGTTGCTACATGATTAGAACTGTGTAACATTTGTACGGATGTAATGGCAAAAGTATTGGAATATTGTAATTTAGTTCAATAGAGCGAATTGTCTAGTTTTTTTATAATTAAATATTAATAAAGAAGGTTATATAATTGGAGAAGTCACTACCTCACACAAAATATTTTTTATAAGAAATCTTATGACCATACACAGTTCTGTGATAAGAAAATAAAATATTACATATTCAATCATCACCCTGTTACTCCATGATCAAATTGATCTGTATATAGTGCACAATGAAGATGAATTAAAATAGGAAGTTGTGAAGAGACCTATATCGTAAAGTTTCCGTCAACTCATTTAATGCAATTAAAAATTAAGCGATTTGCATTCCAGTGTCACCGTTTTTCACAAAGGCGTGAGTATGCGGTAAATTGGAGGGAAAAAAAAAGATTCAGATTTGCAAATGTTTCTGTGAAATAAGTAAATACTTCGCAAACACTGTCAAGATCATTCTATTGCATTCCCAAGCTTTTGGAACAGTTTTATTGATAACAACGCAAAGAAAAGGATTGCATTTCGGTAGGACGGGTATTTACATCCGGAGCACATAAAATATTAACTGAGCGAGACGAATACATACGACGGTGGCACTTAAGGGGTTAAAATAGCTAGGAATTTTAGTTTAAGGTTATTGGATGTTTTTAAACATCATCTCTTATAGAGATAATACGGTGCCTTAAGGAGTAGAAATGAATAAAATATTTTGAAGTAACACTAGAGAGATAACCTCTATTACACTGCTGGCCAGCGTAAATGCAACACCTTGAGGAAGCATGCAAATAACATGAAATTTAAAACATGCATTAGCGGAGGTGAGATATGCAAATGATTAGAGTTTCAGCACATACACACATCACGCGCACCTGTGACGCCACCTCAAAGCGCTATTTAAGGCTTGGGGATTTCGACGATTTCAAGTTCGACAATTGTGTTTTTCTTGTGGGTTTTTCAAAAAACGATCAGTTATATCTCGTAGAAAACAGCGATCAGCTTTTGATCAAGTATCCGAGTTCGACAGAGGAAGGATAGGGGCCTACCGAGATTGTGGGTTGACCTTCAGGGAAATCGGTAATCATCTTGGACGAAACCAAACAACTATAATGCGGATATGTGACCGTTGGATGCAGGAGGGTACGACAGACCGACGTGGTCGATCGCATCCACCTCAGTGCATCACATCACATGAGGACCGACAAATTGCGCGCATGGCAGTGACGGATCACTCAGTCACATCACGAAACATAGAACAGCACATTGAGTCTGTAACACATCATTCAGTGTCTGCGCATACCATTCGACGCCGTTTATAGCAGAGTGGTCTGTCCACAAGACGTCCATTACTTGGTCTACCCTTGACGCAGTATCATAGACGTCTCCGCCACCAATGATGCGATGAAAGAAGGATATGGGTGGCGGAATGGAATGAAGTTGTCTTTACTGAGGAGTCACGCATCTGTCTGCAACACCACGATGGTCGGATTCGAGTCTGGAGACATCGTGGAGATAGGATGCTGAACAGTTGCGTTATGCACCGCCACACTTGTACTGCACCGGCTATTATGGTATGGGTCAGTATTGGATATCACTCTCGCACACTCCTATATTACGCATTGCCGGTACTTTAACCAGCCAGCGCTACATCTCCGAGGTGTTGGAGCCAGTTGTCCTTCCTTACCTTCAGGTCTTGGCCACAACCATATTTCAACAGGATAATGCGCGACCACACGTGGCATGCATTGTCCAAAGGATTTCGTCAATCACCAGATTGAATTGTTATCCTGGCCGGCTTGCTCTCCGGATCTTTCGCCGATAGAGAACATGTGGTCCATGGTTGTTCAACGATTAATCCAGATTACACCCCCAGCTGCCACACCAGATCCACTTTGGCAATGTGTGGAAGCTGCTTGGTCTGCTGTACCCCAAGAACACATCCAAAGTCTCTTTGAATCAATGCCGAGGCGTGTGGCAGTGGTGATCTCCAACAATGGCGGCTACTCTGGCTACTGACTCTGGCAGGAATCACACTTCACGGAAGTCTATAAATTTAATCATTTGATACTTGGTCAGCATGTTATTTACAAAATAAATTTTGTTGTGCCATCTCTTGTCTTTCTTGGTTTTGCATTTACGGTGGCCAGCAGTGTACATATAATACCTGGTTGTTTTAAATTACATAGACGGATTATTGTTAAGGTATCCGACTACATTCGGAACCGTGATTTTAAAAAAGTGTATAAATGGATAATTGTCATGATATTTAGTGTCACTTAGATTAGAATACATATATAAAATTATTTAATGACATTTTGACAAAAAAAAATTATTTAAATACAATATTTTGACAAAAATTAACTTAGAATAATTTTTTTTCCAAATGTACTCCTTTTGTGAAAAATGCTTCTATTATAATAATACTTTGCCTGTATATAGCTCAGACCTCTCTACAGAGGCTCAACTAGAAATTTTGAAAAATTCACATTATTTTCAGAGTTACCACCAATTTAAATAATTATTGGCGTTTTTTTCTTAAAATTGCTCCGCTCTATTGTCGTAAAATATGGATAAACCCCCTTCTAAGTTATATATTTCAAAAATTCTAGTTGAGCCTCTGTACAGAAGTCTGGGCTATATACAGGCAAAATATTATTATAATAGAAGCATTTTTCACAAAAGGAGAACATTTGGAAAAAAATTATTCTAAGTTACTTTTTTGCCGAAATATTGTATTTAAATAATTGTTTTTGCCAAAATGTCCTTAAAACCATTTTATACATGTATTCTAATCTAAGTGACGCTGAATATCATGAATATTATCCATGTATGCGCTTTTTTGAAATCACGGTTCCGAACCTAGTCGGATACCTTAAAGGTATTAAATGCACATTATTTCAAAATTGGACTGAAAAGAGAACTTTCGTGATGACATCATATGGCATCGACTTGGAGAATTGTAAGAGAAACCTGCATTCCATTCTATTAGTAGATTATACGTAAAATTCTGTAAGTTCTTTATACTTTAGTATTACAGTTGATAATTCTATCATAACCAAAAAAAAATTGGTACACAAATTTACTGATGTCGACTTTTTTCTGTATTTAATTTAATGGCTTCTTCCTTCTTCTTCCTTCTCCTAAGATTTCGAATCCAAATCTTATGAATTTGGGTATTTCAGAGTTAGGTAAACTTCGACGGTTACGCTGCCACATTCGATCATTTACTTATCTTTATTACAAAGTAAATTATCTTAATGCCACATAAATATATAAATAACTTGTTTATAAGAGGAAATAGTTACACATTAGACACAAGTGTGATGAGTCATTAATTTTAATAATTTTTTACAACAAATATTTTACCTAAAAACGTGTATCAGTCATAATTGTATAGATAGTGATTCCCTATTAAGCTTTATTAAAATGGTTGGGTCCTTTTTTTTAAATTGATATCTCCATAAATGTAATATATTTAGCCTAAATTTCAAATTATATATATATTACAAATATTTGAATAATGAGCTCATCGTATTCCTAAATCATAATAGTGTATAGGAAAACTGAAAACTGGTCTTTAAATAATAAAATTTTTAATAGTCAATGCTCATTTAATTACTTTACATAGTATCAATTTGTAGAATAAATTGTAAAAGAAAACTATGATTTGTAATGTAATTTACAGCATGAACAAAATCACATTACAAGCTGAGAATAATAATAAAGTGACATGAATTTGAAACACATTTTAATGCTCTTATTTAATGATTTATTTACTGTACGTATTTATTTGAATTTTTTATTTATTTTGTACAATTTTTGTATCTGAAATATAAATATACTAATTTTGAAAACTATATAATGTGGGAATTTATAAGGGCGCCCACTCACATTTATCAATCTTTTTATTTTTTTTATATTTTTAATCATTGATCTTTAAGGTATCCGACTACATTCGGAACCGTGGTTTTAAAAAAGCGCATAAATGGATAATTTTCATGATATTTAGTGTCACTTAGTATAGATAACATGTACAAAACTGTTTTAAGGACATTTTGACAAAAAAAAATTATTTAAAAGCAATATTTTGGCAAAAAATTAACTTAGAATAATTTTTTTTCCAAATGTTCTCCTTTTGTGAAAAAAGCTTCTATTATAATAATATTTTGCCTGTATATAGCTCAGACCTCTGTACAGAGGCTCAACAAGAATTTTTGAAATATATAACTTAGAAGTGGGTTTATCCATATTTTACGACAACAGAGGGGAGACATTTTAAGAAAAAAACGCCAATAATTATTTAAATGGGTGATAACTCTGAAAATAATGGGAATTTTTCAAAAATTCTAGTTGAACCTCTGTAGAGAGGTCCGACCTATATACAAGCAAAATATTATTATAATAGAAGCATGTTTCACAAAAGGAGAACATTTGGTAAAAAGTTTATTCTAAGTTCATTTTTTGCCAAAATATTGCATTTAAATAATTTTTTTTTGTCAAAATGTTCTTAAAACAATTTTATACATGTATTCTAATCTAAGTGACACTAAATATCATGACAATTATCCATTTGTGCACTTCTTAAAATCACGGTTCCGAACGTAGTCGGATACCTTAATATATTTAAAATAATATGGACTATGATTTTTCAAGATATATGTAATTCCTAATGACTTTTAGTTTACATTATCTGTAGATATGACTTTCCTAGTATGTTTAAAGATCAGAGTTATTTCCATATTTGTTCCAATCATTACATAGTTGTTCATAAAATATGTATTTGAAGAACTGAAATATTAGAACTCTCTGATCACCATACCAGATTGATACCAAATTGATGAAATTACGAGAAACTTCAATTACTATTATATTCTCTCTAAATCAGGGATGGCGAACCAATGGCATGCTGTCCATTGATGGCAGTGACTGAATACTCTCGGCACGCCACAGATCAAAACGCTTGCATTTTAGCTCAAAATAACAAAGTTCAGTATTAAGCACTACGAACAAATGCAAAGTGATCGGTCGTGGTGCGCGAGGGGGCGGGAAGAACACACACATTTGCTATTATCTTACAATCCCAAAATAAGTTGTCATCAAATCCAGTGGTGTAACGTACACACCCACACAGCGGGAAGGGGAGGGGGCAGATTTCTAGGTGGCCCAAGCGTGCCCGACGTCAAGTAAGTATTTAACCGATTTATAACATATTAAAGGCAAGACCTGACTTTGAAGGGAGCCCTAATATTTTCCGTTACGCCACTGATCTAATCTGCAACAAGAGAAGTTAAACTAATGCTACTTTAAATTGCATTACATGTATAACTAAAATATTTACTACAACACAGTACAAATTTATTTTTTCGTAGTAAATACAGAGTTTTGAGTTGATAGTATTTAGTTTTATTATTTTCCCAATAATCATAAGTCAAAATTATTTAACAACACGTCTATGACTCATTGAACATTTCTTCAGAAAAAATGGCACGTTGATCCATAATGTTCGGCACCCTTGCTCTAAATGATGCTTAAGAATGCATGAAAAAAAATGTTATATACTGTATGGCTAATCATGGAAGTGAGTCATATTAATATAGATAATAAATGAAAAAATTAGGCATATATATATATATATATTCGCCAGTATAGCTATATCTTAGAATTCCTTTTGAATTTATTTCCCTTCGCCTTTCAATCTCTATTAAAGATTGATTGCAAGTTTTGTATGAGTAAGTCAGAAAATATCCTGTTTAAGCAGTCGAAGAAAATGTTGACTCGTAAGAAAAACATTCACATGTGCTTCAGGAATAAAAGTGCAGTGTTAAAACCAAAATCTAAATAAATAAATTAAAGAAAGATTTTTACTGAAAAAATAAAAACCGAATTAAAAAATATCTTCTAAGGTACACAGAAATAGTAGGGGAAAAAAAGAATAGACTTCAATGAAATTTGATCTTCTAGAGAAAAAAAATGCAATATCCGGGTTATTTGACGTTGGAATAAAGTTAGTTACTGATAGTCGGGTGATAGGTAAGATATATGTAAAAATAACCTTTAATCAAGTAACAAAATCCGCCAAACTGCATTTTTCTGTTCTTTCGCAAAAAAAAGTTTATAAAAATACAGGTTTTCCCATGACATCTTGTCTTTTCAAGAATAGAATTTTGTTTCCTCTAACATTTCATTATTTTTAACAGGTTTAAGTTTGAAAGATATCCAGTTTAATCTTGAAGAAAGGCATTTTTTTCATGCATTTTTAAAACACATTCACTGTCAATAAAATGTCTAGTACACAGTTTTTTATCAGTTCGTTAAAATTCTATTAGCGTTTGACTTTATATCAAATATGCTCCTCTTTTTTCTTATTAAATTCTATAATAAATCATTCTTTTAAACATATTTAAAAAAAGAAAAAAATGGACTGCTGTGATATTTTTACTTTTAAATTAACTTATGCATATGAAAAATATATTTATTTTTATTCAAGAGTTAAACATTAAAATAAATTTTTACAGAAATTTCAGTAAATGTATTTCTTTAAAAGGAAATATGTGCATCCACATATTAAAAATAAATAGAATATATCAATCTAACCCAAATTAAAACATTACTTAACAAAACTGAATATGGTTAGTTTTCAATGCAATGAAAAGTGTTTCTTTTGTTTTTTCATTTTCTAAAAAAATTTTCCTTCGAGGTATTTTTTTTTTGTAACAATATTAATTTTCAAATAAAAAGCTAATTTTAATCTTCTCATTTTTCTTTCTAAATAGAATATATAAATCAATCATACATGAGGCCTCTAGATTGATGAAATATGAATTACAATCTGATTCAAAATACATAGGATAAGAAATTTTTTTTAAATAAATGTATAAAGAAGCATAAAATAAATTGTTTTTTTAGGAAACATAAAATTTAAATAAAAATTATTAAACATGCTTTAAAAGTACTTAAAATAAAATTATCAAGTCATCAAGTCAAATTATCAATGTCATTTTTTTTTTCTCCTTTTAACTATTTAATCAAAAATTTTCATTTGTCTTGCCTCGCCAGTCAATGTACTTGTTATTCAAGTGTGAAAGTATGTGAATTTAAAATGTACTTCAAGGTCTAAAAAGTTCTTGTAATATAATCATAAAATCATCACTCTTTTCGATTACCATTTATTTAAATAAATCTCATTCAGAATTTCTTACAATGAATTCGTCACAAAAATATTACAAAAAAAAAGAAAGACCCTATCGTAAAATAATTTAAAAAAAAAAAAAAAAAAAATAAATAAATAAATATCCAAAAAATGTTTCTTTTATCTAAAAAAAGAGAAATGGTAATTTTTTTTATTTCTTAAATTTTATCTAACAATTACACCAATGGAATTTGTTACATATTTGATTGCGCATCAAAAAACACAAAAGATGTTATGTCTAAAATTAATTGCTAATACTTTTTTATGATCATCATGAGAGTTTCCTATGGGCAACGTTACTCCAGTTACGGGGTTCTTATAAGGTATATTTAAGTAATTTAATTATTCTTCAAAAAGAGAGCAAATATATTTATGTTACAATGCACATAAAGGAAAAAAAAACAAACGTTAATCAGTATTTCTTTTTATAGCAGTTTTTTTATAAAAAAATTATTTACTATTTTTTTAAGAAATTTATATTGAAAGACTGAGAATAAGAAAAGGCAATTGAAAATATCTTAGATGTTCTCCAATGTTTCTTTTACACTTATTTTGCCGTTTCCGGCATTTTTCCACGGATAATTTAATTTGATACTTCAAAGCCAAATTTAGCTTTAACATAAATATGAAACATATTTTGTAAGCCTCAGGTTATCTCCATTGCTTAGTCATCATTCTTTATAAAATATGCAAGTGTTTTATATAATTATGTTTAATTTTGAATAAAAAAATGCTGTGAGTATTGAAATTCTGAAGCATCATATCAATTAACTTTTTTCGTGCATTTAATTCCACTTCTTGACAGGAAAAAAACTTTTTTTTTCGTTTTATAATATAAAATCTATAAAAGTAATGCTAGATTTGGTTAAGCACAAAAGCCAGTTATTTAAGAAAAATGTAAACAAAATGTAATAAGCATAACTCGTTTATAATAAGTTTAATATATAAGTCTATTTTAATAAGCTCACTCTGGTTTTATTGTAACATATCTTTTTATTCATAAATTTGTTTTGACTTTCATCTCTTCAGCTCAGCTAATTCTTTTCTGGAAAAAAACCTTTAACATTTCCTAATCAAGCAAAAGTTACGATGAGTAGTAAATTCTACGAACATGAGATATCAGCGTTTTTCTTCTTATAAAGTGCACGTGTGGACAGTAGCGTGACGAAGAATATAAAGGGGCGCGCCCCGCCGAAGGGGGGGTTTGAGCCCTAAGCCGGATCTTGCAATTGGTACATATTTGGCGTCAGTCAGGCGTAGGGCTCTTAAAATCCTGAACCCTTTATGGTGAGAGTTGAGTGGGTGTACTTTACGCCACTGCGTGAGAAAACATTCGTCAAAATACAAATTTATACCATATTTTGTGCCAAATTGCTGTGTATGCTAAATTAAAGTAAATATGTTCAGGGACAAAAATACTTTTCGAAGTCTGAAAATTATCATAATTCTATTACCAATACTCAAGAATTCTGGGGAATCAGTTTTGATGAAGTTAGTAAATTTCAGTGTATAAATTTGTGACTGAAATTGCCTTACATGATTTAGAATTACACAATTTGTAAATGAAATTCTAAGATATTCCATAAATATCAATTACTATTTTTATTAATATACGTTGTTGAACCAAGATATTCAAAACCAGATGGTATGTTGTAATTCAAGTTCTTATAAAGTACCATACACTATTAAAGAGAGGTAGGAAGTTTTTTTAGAGGCTTCAAAAGAGAAATATATTATTTTAAAATATTTCTTAATTGGTTGTAAGTGTGGGTAAATAGTTTTTTTTTAAATTATGGGGAAAATATTGTTGACAGAAATGGGTAAACATTATCTAGAGTTAAGCATATGCTAAATCTTAAAATTTATTCCAAACTTTCTAGCCAAGAATTTTATGTTGTAATCAAAACAAAATATTTTTGCAAAAAGTCATGTCTAGTGAATATTGTCACTGAATAATTAAATTTTAATACTTCAATATATAGTTAACATGTTTGCTTATTACATAAATTTATATAATTGCTACAAATCTGAAATGAATTTGTATAAAATCACATTCATAAATTCTTATTAATATAAACGTAAATTACCAATTTAAACTAGACCAATATTTGTAGAAAATAATAATTGTAGTTCCCTTTGCACTACAGAATCACAGCTGCAATTCAAGAAAAATCTAGCACTTTTTGCTGTTATACTACTGAATTATGAATTATCCTGTTCAAAATAAATGTGTGTGTGTGTGGTTGAAAAAAAATTGTTTAATGATTTTGCTGTATAATTTTTTTTTTCTTCTATTAAATACTACTGAGAAATAATATGTATCTTTTACACAATAGACTTCAATCTTCTCAAAAACAGATCAAACAAAGTGCAGGAAAAGAATCCTTTTTTTCACCAGAGTTTGTAAAATTATTAAACGGCTTTGATGCAGATATGAAACAATAAAAAGCATCATTGTCCTAACTAGTATATTTTTAAATATTCATTTCTATTTTTCAGTTAAATGAGATATTAGATGGTAAAATGATACAGTTTTTTTTCCTCAGAGGTCTGATTTGGGTTTTACATTTAGAAAAGCATTCTCAAAAATCATGTTTTAATTTAATGATTGTACCTACCTTTATAAGTATTAAATTTTTAAAAATACTCATAAGAATTTTTTTTAATGGAACACTTTTTTAGAAGTAATTATTTGAGCAATTCCATATCTTGAAGGTTACAAAGAAAAGATAAATTTTTAGCAATATTGTATTTAATTTTATTTCTATAATGAGCTGCGAATCTCGATCATGAACCATTGCAGACCTAGTACATCCCCCGGAAGCTGGTATCACTTTTTAGTGCGATGCCCTATAGGCGGATACCAATCGCCGCAGGTAATTTTTGACGCTCAGTTTCCTCCCTAGAGAGAGGTACCTGAGCTCTGATTATGAAAACCTGCAATAGGATTTCATTTAGCCAAGCCAAACAGACACTGCAGGGATTTTTTACATGCTGTATAGCAATATTGTAATTGAACAGTTAAATATTTTTAGTGATTAAATTGACCACGTTTTGTAAAAACTCTACGTTGGGCTCATTCAACGCATTTATTCCTTTTAAATAAATTATAACGTTAGCCAATACTATTTTAACAATATAAAAAATATTGCAAGTTTAAGCCAATGAAAAAAAAATTTCAACAGAATGAAAGAAAAAAAAAAACGTGCGTATACCCTTTAAAGCACCGAAGTAATTCTATTTCAATACACTTAAAATAGACCAATCCTCGGAGGAGACACCTATTTTATTGCTTGCAGTTTTCTTTGTTGGAAAATCATAGTGAGGAGTGAAGAGGAAATCTAGTAGCTGTCAACACAAAAGGAATCGACCCCTCGGCTCAAGGCGACAATACGAAACACGTCAAAAGACGTGTTTCATGCCTCTTTCTTGTAAGATCCCCTCCCCTCAAGTGATTGTGTGACAAGACACAGCAGATACGCTTTTACTCTCGACGTAGTATTTTCTCCCACAAGCTGTGTGAAGGAAGAGTAATGTGTCTTTTTCTTGCTTTCACATAGCTGCAAAATAAAAGATAGTTTGTAACTGGTGTAGCTGAGAGAAACTCTACATAAATGTGTTACATTGCATTTTAGAGAGATTGTTTCGAGATAAGGGCATATTTGGAATTTATTTTTTCCTTTTATCTTTTTACTTCGATTATGAAAGTAAAAACACACAATTTTCATCAAATATAAGCAATGCAATAAAACTTAAAATGTAAGAACACTTGAAAAGATCGTAGGTATTCGCTTTATTTCTCCCAAATTTAACAAAATAAATATTTTAAAAGAAATAATAATGCTCGTCTTAATATAAAACACAAATAAAGTTTAATAACAGTTTTCTAGACTCTCTAGATCAGCGATACACAACCTGCAGCCCGCGGGCCACATGTGGCTCGCCAGCCTTTTTTGAGTAGCCCGGTCATGGCCCATTGCATTAAGAAATTCACTTATTGGAGAACAATGTACAAAAAATTTAACAGGAAATTCTATCAATCAAGCAATCAAATCTATCAATTGTTTTTTTTTTTTTTTAATAGTAGAATGAAAGTAGGAGGATTGTGTGGTCATAGATGAAAGAAAATAGAAATTATCCCTTAACTCAATAAAAATTCATAAAAATTAATATTTTCGTGTGTGTGCTAGATAGAAAAGTCAATATAGTATTAAAAAAAAGTCAAAAAATGAGTTTTAATACTTTGATCAATTTTGTTTGTCAATTTTGCTTTGGTCTTATAGTCCGCTTTTTCCACTATCCGCATGTTGTGGGGCCCGTATGAAATAACTGTCATATGTATGCGGCACGCTTGAAATATCTATTATGTGTATGCGGCCCGCGTGAAATATCTATCATGTGTATTCGGCCCGTGGGAAATACCTATCATGAGTATGCGGCCCGGTGGGGAAAAAGGTTTAGTACCTCTGCTCTAGATCAAACTGATCAAGATTTTTTAAAATTTGATGAATTTTCTCCTATTTACCATCTTTTAAACAATAATTTTTTTTTTCATTTCAGGAGCAACAATTAATATAAAAATAAAAAAAAAAATTTTTAAAAAATGTCAATTTCTACTTAGGCCAAAAAAGAAAAGTTTTATTTTAGTTACTTTTTTATTCAATAATTACAATTAATATAAATTTGTATATACATACAGCACACAGAATCACAATATTAAGTGGCAAAATAGAAAGCGATTTTCCTTTTTATACATGGTGTTGGACAATTATTTTTTTGTTTGTTACTGTTTGTTCATTCACAAATCAGATTCTCAGAAATTAGGTCATCCCAGGTAGGATTCGAACACATGGCCTTTGGATTAGAAATCCAACGCGCTATCCATTGCGCTACAGGGACACAACAGGCAATGTTTCTATTTATATATAATGTTGGATTGTTATTTTTGTTACTATTTATTCATTAATTGCATTTAATTAATGCATTGATTGATATTTGAAGAAACTGATTTAACATCAAGTGTCATCCACTACAGGTTTAAAAAATATATTTGGACTTGAGTGGACGAACAAAAAGTATTTTTTTTTCAACGATTGAAAATTAGAAAAAGATATACATATTTATATATATAGGGTAAATGGGAGCTAATAGTAGGAATTTTAAAAAGAAAAAAAAGAGCTTAGAAAGGATTTCTGTAACGTTTTGTAAGATTATCTTTCCTTCTTATAACATTTCTATTTCAATTTTAAAATTCATCCTATGTTTACGAGAAATAAAATTATTCGGAACTTATGCTTTTATAACATACTTTTGTGCAGCTTCAAATTGTTAATAATGAAAAACATAGCAAATGAATATAAATTATTTACTATACTGTTTTTTATTTTCTAAGAATCATTTATACATAATTATCGAAAATAGTATTAATCTCATTTCTTTTAGAACTTCACAATATCTGAAATATAGGAAACTGAAAATTTTATTTAAACTAATATTATTTTGCACCCATAATATTTTCAGAAGACATTTGCCACAGTAAAATGTACTTTTCTATTCTAGTGGTTAGTTAAAAATAAAACTTTCAGCATAAGAAAAATTTAATCAAATATGCAAATATCAAGGGAAAAAGCCATAATATTATACTGTATAGACCACGGCAAGACTTTCTAAATCAAAAGTAGATATGAAACATAAATGTTAACACTAGAAAGACTGAAACTTAGTATATATCTATATTGCCCAAAAGCAGTAGAATGACTGTATTGTAAAAGAATAACTAAAGAGTAAATAAATTTGTTTAAAATTAGTTTTTTATATTATTTACAGTCATATAACAAGTTATTAGTAAATATTAACATTAAAAGTAATTTACTTCACTCGGGAAAAAATATACTCTAAAAAGGTTTATGAAATTGTGCCATTATATACATCATTGTTTTTCTAATTGAAATTAAAAAGCAGTCAAAATGACTTTCTTGGGTAATCTAGTGTTAAATAAAGTATTTGCATTCCGAAAACAACTTTAAAAAAATACACAATATTAACTTATAAAAATGAAATAATAATATACAAGTTCAGTAAAAGAAAAGACGTTTTCTTACGCATCTGTTTTTAAATAAAAATAACTTATCACTTTCAATATTTAAAAAAATGTGCTTGTCTTGTATTGCTTACTTTAGTTTAGAAATATACACTCATCCAATAATCTTTTTAATATTCAAATTAAATTAAATATCTGTTTTTTTTTCATAATTACTTTAGCTGTTCTAGTCCCTGAAGACATTTTTCAGTTTACATGATTCTCCCCGTTGCTTAAAATCAACATCCTGCATATTTAATTAATCCTTATACTTTGAAAATTGATAGTGGCTTATTAATGTTTACTTCATGTTTTTTCTACCATCAAAAATAGCGTCATTAGAAATAGTTAGCTTATTTGATTTAAACATGGCGCAGTTTGTTGTTTTGCTGTGTTGAATCATTTTCCAAAAGATTGAAGGGAATGCTTTTTGTGTATCAAAATAATTATTTAATTTATTTAAAACTATAGGATCATGCTCGGATTTATTTGTTTTAAAACTGTAAGCCTCTTATCAATGTTTTTATAAAAAGTTCCTACAAGTATTTATCGCAGATCAATTTTCATAAATAAAAAGACAAGCAATAATCAAGATTGAAGATTTAATATCCAATTAAATTCCCCTGTGGCTATTACGAACAGAAGTATTTAAAACAAAATGAAAACAGAATAAATTAAATAATCTTAAAAATATCTTCTTTTTATTAAACAATTTCAATTTAAAAATAACAATAGCATTTAAAGGAAGAAACAATTTATTTTCTTCGCGACTATTTTCCGCAATTATTTATTTTAAATGAAGAAAAATATTTAAAAATATTTTAATGATATTAATTTGATACACAATTTAAGATTTATCGAAATATCAAATGTTTGTCATTGTTTATTATATAATAAGTTTTCTAATTATATTTATAAAATAAATAAAGATAAAAACTTCGAAAAAATTTTAACAAAGACCAAAACTTTTGCATTCTTTATTTACTTTTTGAAATATCCGCATCATTATTTAACTTAGTCCTTAATTAATACTAAATGACGAAAATAAAATATTTCATTAATAATACAATTGGTGCATACCTCCGGGGTTGCAAGAGAACAGATGCTGAAGATCATAAATAATGCTTCAAACACTAGATAATGAAAGAAAATATTTCAATGCGAAATTATTCCACATATTTAAATTGTCATTTCTATTTGAAACTCACACAATAACAATCTTCAATTCATTATCTAATATAATAATGCGGGGAGATATTTATCTAACTTGTTACGCCAGCAAAGATTACCATTGGGATATTTTTTGATATGATTATTGAATATTATATGATGAAATATCTTTATATTTTTTTGATTTTGCATTTTCTTAAATTAAGGAGTTTTAAATAGTTAGATATAATTCAAGTTTGTATTATTCATATGTAAGCCCAGCATGTTCTTAAGATTTTTGAACAATTAACTACCCAGATAAAAATTGAAAATGTTTTGCTACTCATAAATTGCTTGTTAAGTTCCTACATAAATAAACAATTATTGAAATATAAATGAAAAGAAATTTAGCTCCTTTTGCTTTTTATATTGTAAATGAATAAAATTTAGGTGTGTGCCTCACATTTACTTCTACCACATATCTCTATGAAAAAGAAGATTAATGTATCTTTTAAATTTGATTGTTATAAGTTCCCCAATTGAGTATAACGTTCGAAATGTTATTTCTTAAGCAAAAATAAGGTATGCAACAATTAACTTTTACTATGAAGGGGAAAAAAATTCAGAAGAAATGGATAGCAATTTGAATACTATTTACTTTGCAAAATTTTCTCAAAATGTGTCAGATACGTCTTATGTTTAAAAGCATAATTAGTTGAGAATATATTAAAATTCGGAATTAATTTATTACCAATATATTCACTCATATAATGAAAAAACACACACATGCATATATACACGTACACACACACACACACACACACAAACACACACACACACACATATATA